>RJWM01014544.1:0-50179 GCA_004363535.1 Dasyprocta punctata | reverse complement strand
GTTATGGGTAGTTATTTCAGTGATAACAAGAGGTACTCTAAGGGGAAAAGAAGGAAGGAAGAGAAAAGGAAAAAGACATAAATTTATAAATATTCATAAATAAGACAGTTAAAAAAAACTGTATTGCTAAATACAATAGCTATTGAAAAAGAAAAGTTAATATACCTGAATTGATGAATCTTACATGTCTATATCTGTCAATATCCCCAACCCTTAGGAAGGTAATGATATGCAATATTGTAACTACTGCCAAACTTCAACCACCTCAGTGTGTAAACCTACAATGTTACCGTATCAGATCTGTTGTTGTTGTTTGTCTGTCTTTTTTGACTTTTATTTCTAGCTTCTGTATCTATTTTCTCTTAAATAAAAAAAATAAAAATAAAAAAATAAAAAATAAAAAAGACTACTGTTCTACATTAAATTGTCTTTGATTCTCAATCTATTTCATTATGTAACAAAATAAAAATGGCCTGTTCTTTTTTTACTACTGAGAGAACATACATTTTTGATAATCTCTTTTCCCTTGTGGTAAAAATAATGAGATCTGTTCTCTTGTCAGGAAATGTTAGTGCATAACACAGTATTGTGATTTATAAACAATGAATTTCAGCACATCTGTAGAAGTTTTTTGCTTGCATGACTACAACTTTATACTAGCTGAACACCACTTTTGTTTTTCTCTTCCTTTCATCCCTGGCAACTACCATTTTAATGAACTTGACTACCTTAGCTGTGCCATATTAGTGTAATCATGTTCTGTTTGTTCTTTTATGACTGACATGTTTTGTTTCATATAATGCCCTAAAAGTTCATCTATGTTATATCCCATGATAGAATACTCTATTTTAATGACTGAATAATATCCCACTATCCATGTATGCCAATAATCTTAATCCATTCCTCCATTAATGGACATTTAGTTTGTTCCAAGAGTTTAATTTCCCTATAGTTTTGGATTTTCTAGCTTTTCATCTATGATTGATTTTTATTTTCATTTTTCCATGGTCATACAAAATACTTGATGGGATTTCAGGTTTCTTAAAATTTCGCACTTTATTTTCATAATGTGTTCTGTCCTAGAGAATATGCTCAATGCCCTAGAGCAGAATGTATATTCTCCTTTCATTGCTGAAATACTCTGTATTCTTGTGAGGTACATTTGCTCTCTGATTTTGCTGGAGTACTTTGTTTCCTCACTCACCTTCTTAATGGATGATCTATTGCAAAAAATCTATTATTACTGTGATGTAATTTGATTTCCCTTCAGTCTGCCCAAGTTGACTTTACGTATTTAGGTACTTTAATATTAGGTGAGTGTATATTTATAATTATTATAACCTCTTATGAAAAGTTTTGCTAAATATTGACAAATTGTTTCTTCAAAATTCACACCAATTTTCAGGGTCACGAAATGCTTTTAACCTATATACACATATACATGCACACACACAGTTTCCTCATCCTTACATATTATACATTTTTAAAAAGAAAATATTTTGATCATATTTTAGTTCTTTGCACAAGTTACTTCCAGACCCTAGGAGATACAAATGCTTTCAAATTCATATTTTCAAATTATTTATCTTAAGAGAAAGTCCTCTGTAGTCTACCCCACCAATTGGTATGCACCGCTGTATTCAACACTACTTAGAATATGTTCTCTAGGTCAGTTCTATATAAACTGAATAAATACACAAATACTCACCTGCAGTTAACAACTATTGTCATTCATAGATTTTTCATTTCTATGACACTTCAACCTTTCTCATAATAATTTTCGACAATTAAGAATATTTATTTTTGGTGGGATATTCTCAAATCCTGGAAATATTGTTGTATTAACAAGATTCTCCAAGGAAACAGAACCAACACGTGTGTTGAGGGGCAAAAAGATTAAATGAAATGAAAATATCCCAGCTCAAAAAGTGAGATAGAAAAAAAGGAAAATTTTCCCTTTCTCCTCTATTTGTTTTATTCAGGCTCCAGATGGATTGGATGATTCTAATATTGGGTAGGACTGTTTACTTCTGAGGGGAGTCTACAGATTCAAATGCTGTTCTCACCTGAAGAGAACTTCAGAGATGCACTTGGAAACAATATTCATTCTGGGTACCCCATCGTCCACTAATATTGTCTCAGAAAATAAATTACCACTTCTGTTTTCCTGTATTTAATCCTTTCCTTTCTAAAATTTTTGTTCCACCTCCTTTTTCCAGCATCAGGTGTTATCAGAATCACCATTAGGTTTTGCTCTTATTGTTGTTTAGTTTTGTTTTAATGAACATTCTTAGAACTACAACCTAGATTTACTGAATAAAGAAAGGGGAAAGAGGCTGTAGGCAAATTTTGAACAAGTCCTCCAAATGCTGCTGGTATCCTCTAAGGTTAAGAATAGCCTACTCATATTCTTAATATAGGAGATATGTGTGTGTGTGTGTGTGTGTGTGTGTGTGTGTGTGTATGCATGTGTGTCTTACAAATTAAAACCAAATGACCAGGAGAATAAGAAGGTAAAAAATACTATAGGTAGGTGAAAAACTGTGACCTATTTTCCAAGCAAAAATCAAAGGATGAAATTAATCATCGCTATCATTTGGATGGCTGCCCCATAAAGGTCCATCTATTATTAAAGGTTTGGTCCCCAAGATGGCGCTGTTGGAAGGCCATGGGACATTTGAAAGATGGCACCCAGGGCAAGATCCTGGGGTTACTGTGATCTGCCCTTAATGGAATGGTGAAATTCTGACCTCTTAGTCTTTCTTTTTGCTTCCTGATGTAGGTGCTTTGCTCTGACACACTCTCATTCCTCCTACCATGTGCTGTCCTCAGAGAAAGCCCCAAATCAAAGGGCCCCCAGTTCTTACACCAGAACCTCCAGAACCATGAACCATGATAAACTTTTTATCCTTATTAGTTGTTTATCACAGGTATTTCATTACAGACAAATGAAGTTAATTCAATTATAATTTACTATTTCTTCACCTTACATTCTATTGTACAGTTTATATTTCATTTTTATTATGTCATTATTCCCTTTGACTTTCTCTGTCAAAAAGCTGAATTTAAGAAAGGTGAGACAAAAATGAGAAATTAAATCTACTTTACTTTCCCTTTCTGAAAGCTCAGAACTAAAGATGAAATACTTAAGGCAAAATGATAGTATTGCACCTTCTTCGACACTCTGGGGAGAATCTTCATTCAGAATTTCCTTCTAATACAAAAGACAGAAAATCATACATTTACCCACAGAAAAGATTGGTCTGCTTTGCATACATTGAAACATTTCTAAGTTTCATGCATGGTAAATCCTGAGTTTAGAAACTGCTGCCAGCGCAACAAGGAAAACATCTACAGAGCATGCAGTAGAAGCCCTACAGAATAAATCCCCAGCAAAAGCAACTCAAGACTGGACATATTTTGAAACTCAAAAAAATGTGATTTTAGAATGTCATATTTAGATCAGTTCCATCTTATCATGCTTTCCCTATCTTCTGGAAATTCATGAGCAGTAGCCTCAAAACACAATTTGGAAACAATTTCCATTGTAATAAATCAACACTAACAGATGAAAAATGCATGATATTTAGGAGAACTTTTCACATTTCTATAACAATTTTAGTTAGTTTTTCATTATAATACTTTGCTTGAACAAGTGGTCTAGTAGAAAGAAAGTTAAAATGGAAAACAGGAGACAATTGTTTTAACAAATAATCTCAATTTTTAGTCCTGTGTTCCAATTTTATTTTAAGCACCAGGGATTCCAGGCTGGAATTTGGAGAACACACTCACATATTGGATGTGATTTTCAAGTATATGAGCAACTATACAGTATGTGTGTTTCATGGAAGAATGGGTATTCATTTGCTCTAGTGTGTCTATTGTTGAAAGCAAATGTTGTTTCCTCACTAGTTCATACTGAGTGTCCTCTTGTTCAGTAGCCATGCTTGTTATTGTGGATTTTAAAATGTACAGTCACTTCCACTATTGCTTGAAAATTGTTTCTTGCAACTATGTTTTTATTCTTTATTTTCAAAGACACAGAAAGTGTAACATAATTGAAAGCAGAAAGTAAGCATATACAAGTAAAAAGTATATAAACATGCTTTTGGCAAATATTCCTTACAGAAGAACTCACATCAAATGACAAGCTCTGTTGTCATTGATTCTCTTATTTGGTAGCTTTGAGATTTAAAGGTATTCTATCAGAGTGTTTGTCAGAAAGGAAAATGACCTTGACAAAGGAGGCTACCTTAGTTTACAGAGTTATTTGAAGAATTTATCTTGGGAAGTTACTTCTACACTAAAATCTTTCTATTGTTAGAAAGGTGTGTTATTTTGCATAGTTATAATGAAATACTTGAGCTATGGGAACTAAAGAAAAGTTTATTTATGGGTTAAGGGCATAGGCCTAGAACTGGCTTAACTCTGGTGGAGGGTGATTTGGCTGCATCGCACAGTAGGTGGCATCATGGTGGAAACAAGTGTGAGAAGGAGAGATCAATGGTGAGAAAGTCAGCCAGAGAGCAATCCAGAGATCAGGCTTGCTGTTTTATAACAATACTTTTGTAACAACTAGACAGAGTCTCATGATGGTTACCTTTCCCTCTTACAAGGAAAATTCCCCAATGGAGGCATCTTCCATAAGGCTCCACTTCTTTAGAGGTCCTATGAAATTCTTAACACTGCCAGATTGGAAACCAAGCTTCCAACATAAGAACCCTTAAGGGACACACTGAAATCATATCAAAACCATAGCAGGCCTACTCATTATTTCTAAAGTGGCAGAACAGTTAGATTTTGTTGTTGTTTTTGTAATGTGTCAAACATAAATCCAAATAATGAGATCAATTCTGATGTTAAAAAGTTATTGTATTTTACTGTGACCCACAGGGATAGGCGAGCATGCTAGAGTATTCATCACTAATTCACTCCCACTTTCAAAATATTTTTCTGTCTACATATTAGTCATTCCAATGACTAACACTGTGTCCAACAGAAGATCATGTAAATTTCACAAGTAGTTCTTATTAATAGTCAAGCACGATGTTGCACGCCTTTAATTTCAACACATTGGGAGACAGAGGTAGGAAGACCATAAGTTCAAATTCAGTCTTTGCAACCTAGCTACATCTTATCTTTTTTTTTTTTTTTTTGCACCGGGGATTGAACTCACAACCTTGCACCTGTCAGACAGGCACTTAAGTCACTGAGCCAAACTCCCGGCCCTGGTTTTTTGAGGCAGGGTCACACTGTGTAGCTCAGGCCGGCCTTCAGCTCGTGTTGTAGTCCAAGCCGGCCTCGAACTCACAATGCTCCTTCTACCTCTGCCTCCCTAGTGCTGGGATTAAAGGCGTGCGCCACCACGCCCCGTGCTACATCTTATCTTGAGATAAAATGTAAAAGAAGGGCTATGGATCCAGGCTTTTTTATTGTAAGGGCCCTAAGTTCAAGCCCCAGTACCAAAGCAATTTCTTATTCATTTAGTTTCATTTTGAGCAACAATTTAACTTTTAAAATTCTTAGCTGCATCATGATCAGTATTAGAGCATGTGGTACCTATTTCATCAGACATTCATTGTCTGTCAATCTTTTCAGATAATACCTTCTCTCAGAGGTTCTGATTACTTTGTTGTATGTTTTAGCCAATACTTTTATACAAGTGTTTTTTTTTAATGTAGTTTATATTACACCAAATAATTTTTTGGTACTACACTTTTCTACTTTTGCCTATTCAAAGACAAGCATTGGCTGTACTGAATGACTACCAGTAGGATGACTACCCATTTGATGAATATGGCTATGTAAATAACTATGACAGATTCAGTGTATGAGTGAAACTTTTGTTTAAATCTCTTCTATTGCTATCAGCTAATTTTCTATATATATGTATTTATAAGAAAACAAAAAAGCATATTTTACTAAGCACTCATTTTTCCCCCACGCTTACAGCAGTAAACACTATACAATAAGCTAGCTACATATTTTTATAGAAACAGGAAAACAAACTATAATGAAAACCATAAATTGGGATACTTGTTAAATGTCTGAGGAGTATATTTGGTGCTGTGATAGCTATTAAATGCATTTTAACATCCATAATAATTGAAAATAATATCAAAGCAATCATTATGAATAGCAAAACAAACGTAAACTAAACAGAAATTGCTATTCATTACTTTTTGTGGCTTTTTCTGGTAACAGAGGATTTTCCCCTACTGTGATAATGTTCTAAAACATCAATGTAAGCTATAAAATATAAAGCTATTTTCAAGATATTGCCATAATTATTTCATTATCCACATACTCTTTTTCTAAAAATATCTGAAAATATGATAAGAATATAGTTGAACAAATATACTAAACCTTCCAAAGAAAGTTTTTCTTGTTTCCTTCAATGATTCTTTCAGTAACATTTAATGTGTTCTTACTGTGTGTAAGGTTCTTTGCCAAATTTTAAAAATACCAAGATTACAAAACATGTACTCTATTACAAGAGGTCCTGAAATAATGACTGAGAAAGCATTAGTAGAGGTGTGCATAGGGAACCATGAAAACACCATAGAGAAAATATGGCAGAGTACGTTTTGGGAAGGAACAACATATACATTATGCCTCTCCTGTTTCCAGTCGTAAGCAACTTAAATGCCACTCATTAATTTTAACAACAGAAGTAGATTTGCTATAACAAACACAGAAAAAATAACACTAGGATTTAGATTCTTCATTTTTGTCTTCCTACTCTGCTTTCTTTTTTGTGGATTTTATATTTGGTCAAGCTGACTTTAAAAGGTAGCTGAGGGAAGCTTAAAACTTGAAGATTTAGTTTTATAAGAGGAAAGCTACATTTCTTTTAAAATCCTTCTAGTAATTAACTTGGGCTTATCATTATACTATATAATATCACAGGCCTATCCATAAAAATAATACCCCTAGACACAGAACTAGAATTCAGTGAATAATCGATCATAGCTTAATGAAATACTCACCTCTGACTGTGGAAGAATGGGTGAAACTCCATCCAGTCCACAAGAAGTTAGAGTGCAGATGGTATGTTTCTCAAACGAAGAGAGGATGCAAGATGAGCAGAGCACCTGAGACAATAAACATTCATTCTAAAAAATTTAAGACACTTTCCCTATAATTCTCTCCCTTCGACCCTCCCTCCTTTCTCTTGCCTCTTCCTTCCTTCCTTCTTCTCTATAATCATATTTTAACTGCTCCTTCCCATATTTCAATCTTTGCCACCAGATGTGAAACATGATCTTTATTCTCATTAAGTCAATTGAAGCAAAACTTTCAAAGAAAACATTAGGATACTCTTCGAATATTTTCTGCAACAAGAACTATGACTCTTTTGCTGCTAAGGCATAATCTTTCTTCTCATTTCTTCTCTGATCCTTTTTATTTGAGAGGAATTTAAAAGGGAAGGGTGATCATTTTATATGTATATATATATATATTTTTTTTTTCCTCTGTTGGACCCAGCGAAAGTGATCACTTTTCTAAAGTTGTATCTAAAAATATATAGATTTCCATGATTTATTTTATGGTGTGATATCCTTGGTTTTGTGACAAAAGGAAAACCTTAAATTTAGGGTGCAGAGCTCACTGTCTGTGGTATAACGGAGCAGAGTCATACTGAGACCTGCTTAGGTTAGGAACAATGTAATTGAACCCATAGATTTGTACTCTATCATGTGCTGTGCAGACAGTTAATTCTCTTTTTGTGGTATTGATGTCCTTCAAAATTAACGTTCATGGGAAGACCAGGAATATTAGCCTAAAAATTCTAAGGCCTTGTCAACATTTGTGTCTTATGTAATGAAACAGTTTTATAATACAACTAATTTCCCTAAAATGTTGACAACCAGGAAGTATTTTATACCTAATAATTTTCAGCTGCTTGTTGGATATTTTAAATTTCTTTTTGCTTTAAAGAGAATAAAACCAAACAAAATAAAACTGAATAAAGCCAATCAAAACAGAACAATGAAAGCAATACAAGACTTCAAATCAAGATGATAAGAAATCAACAATGGCTACCATAGTATATCTTGTTATCTTCAAAATAGCTGTCCATACCATCAGCCAGAATAAAACCAAACCTAACAAAGCAATGAAAATGATATGGGAACTCAAAACAAGACAATTGAAAATTAACAATGGTTACCAGCTTTCCTTTTTAGACGTTTCCTCCCCTATCACTTTCACAGTATCTTTTTTGAATCCCACTAACTCCTTCAGTTTTTTATGTAGGGAGATAACACGATGTTCACCTTTATGAGTCTGGGCCATTTCACTTATGAGCATGATCTCAAATTGCATCCATTTACCTACAAGAACCTCAAGATTATCCTTCTTCATAGCTGAGTAACTTTCCATTGTATAAAAACACCATGTCTTTCTTATCCATTCATGGATTGATAGGCAAGCTATCACTGCTTTTTTCTGGCTTCCTATTGCATGAAATATTGTTTTTCTCCCTTGACTTTCAGCCTATGAATTTCCTTTTGAGTTAAATGTGTTTCTTTTATACAGCATGCTGATGGATCTTGTTTCTTGATCCACTATCCCTGTGTTTCTTTTTATTAGAGAACTGAGGCCATCTACATTAATGGTTACAACTGGCATGCATTGGCTCATCTCTGCCATGATATCCTCCTGCTTTTGGACCCCCACTTTTCCCCTGCATTCAATTGCCTGCCCTGTTTGGCAATCTTCCACTGCTGCTGTGCCTGGAGCCATGATCATCTTTCTCTCTCTAAAGTATCCTTCAGCACTCTTTGTAGGGTTGGTTTGGTGGTCATAAATTCCTTCGGTTGTTCTGAAGTATCTTATTTTTCCATCAATTTCTAAAGATAGTTTTTCAGGGTACATCAATCTGGGTTGGAAGTTGTTTTCTTTTAGGATTTGAAACACTTTACTCTAAGTTCTTCTTGACTTGATGATTTGTGTTGAGAAGTTTGCCATAATTATGATGGGGTTTTCTTTATAGGTGATCTGTTTCTTTTCTCTAACACCCTTCAATATTCTGTTCTTGTGCTGAATTTCTAGGATCTTGATTATTATATGCCTGGGTGTAGATTTATTTTGGTTATGGCTAGTTGGAGTTCTATGTTCCTCATTTATCTGTTTGCCAGGTCCTTTACCCATGTTAGGGAAGTTTTCTGCTCTTACTTCTGTAAATAGTCCTTTTATGTCGTTTGTGTTGACCCTTGATTTTTCAGACATCTATCTCTCTTAAATTATTTTTCTTTGCATCGTCTTGCAGCCATTGAATTGTTATTTCCTGGTTCCTTGTTATATTTAAGAGGTCTTTCCTTTCATGGCTACTAGCTGCAATCCTGTCTTCAAGGTCTGAAAGTCTATTTTCAGTCTCTTTCAAGAGGTTTTGACAGCTTTTGATGGAGTTTTTGGTTTCCTGGATATCTCTTTGAATCTGTTTCATGTATTGTAATTTCTTCCTATGTTGCTCATTTGAGGTTTCTGTCATGTTCCTATGCTCCCATTTTTTTAAAAAAAAATCTATGTCTTCTTTAGATATGCTCAACAACCCATTTATTATGTTTCTCATTTCTTCTTTTATCTGAGATATTATTTCTGATCAGATAACTTTTACAGCCTCATGAAGTTGTTCCTTTGCTTCAATTGCTATTCTTTCTGAGATTTCAGGTATGTGACTTCCATTTTCTTCTATTTCTATATCTCCCAGGCTTATTCTTTGTAGACTGGAGGCCTCAGATTACCTATTGCTCCTTCATCTTGACATTTTCTAGGGTTCTTCCTGACAAGCTGGTTGTGGGATCCCAGGTGGTTCCCACATTGGCTAGCCCTCTGCAGTGTAGGGGAATGGGCCAGGCACCTGAGTTTATCCAAACACATGTTCCTGGGAAGTGGGGGATAGGGCAAGCTTCTCTAGATCCACACAGCTACCCCAAAGTTGCCCTGATGGCCATGGATATGTGTGTATGGGGGCAACTTATTCTCTTGGCCTGTGTGGCTGCACCAGGACTCCCCCAAGAGTGGGAGGTACACCAGGGTGTGTTTGTATGATTCTCCAGACCTGTGCTGACTGTCCACAGGAAGCAAGCATCTCTAATAGCATCCTGTGGGTGCACAGGCATATCTGGTTATTTTTTCCTGTCCATACTGTTTATATGAGGAAGGCAAGTGCCCCAATGGCAGTAGGCATGCAGTGGCTCATCTGGCTGTTTCTCCTTGCCTGCACAGTCTGCTTGCAGGAGGCCAGTGTCCCAATGACTTGTTGACTATTTTGAACTAGGATGTTAGTTCTTTCTTAGTACTTATGGCTGCATAACAGATATAACACTGGGGAAGAAATATGTCATTCATAATGCGTTGTATTTGTTTTCTGATACAGAATCTGTTTATGTCTCACAAAATATTTTATCTTAATAATAGATAATTGTCTTTTGTTTCATTGTTTATTAATTTATTAGTGTTTGAGTTGAGGCTACAGAATTTAACTGAACACTTATTCATAATAATGTGACTTTATAGAGCATTTTATCTGGTGGCAGATCTTATCTCTGTATTGAAAAGGGTGCTTGAGTATGAAACAGTGTGATTTTTTTTGTTAAAAACATATTGAAGAAAATTTCAACACAAAAAAAGAGACTGATCAGGTTGCCTTCTGAAGATTATTCTACTCCCATATCAACCTTCAGCAGAAGGGAGGAAATTCAATCATGTAGTTCCTGGACTTTAGTCAACATGCAAAAAAGGGCCACAATAAGAAAGTCAGAGTTTCTCTCTTATAGCTAACCACCCTAATGAGGGCTAGCAGTGAATGAGAATAGTTTCCACATAAACATGTGGTCATAGCAATAATGTAGCATGTGAAGATCAAGAAAATGGCCAGAAAGATACTCCATCTGGCTGGGCTTGCCTGTCACTAGGAGCACTGAGGTCTTTGCAGTTCTCCACACACTACCAGTCATTTTTTGTTGTCACTGGAGACTCTTTGATGAACTCTACTTAACCTATAATTTCTACTTGATTTTCTTACTTACGTTACTCCTCTACCACCCCTATGCACCAAACACCAAGATCTCATTCTTCATTCCATAATGCATTTGACTTCTATCC
Source organism: Dasyprocta punctata (assembly GCA_004363535.1). NCBI lineage: Eukaryota > Metazoa > Chordata > Mammalia > Rodentia > Dasyproctidae > Dasyprocta > Dasyprocta punctata. Next base: position 39,067 of record RJWM01014544.1, on the reverse strand, counting down.
ATTCCTGTCCTCTGCCATCATTTCTCACATCCTAAAACCTTTCATATGGTGCCATGACTTAGACAATAGGTAGTTTCTACATTCCTGAGTTTTTCATGATCTCATCTTTTTCTGCTTTTCCAGCTTACTCTATATTGCTCTACAGCCTGTTTATTTGCAATAAAGTAATTTAGGACTTGGAGCTTTTGTTTGATGTTCACAAAAAGTCATGCTCATTCTAAGTTAGGAATATGTGCCCACACACTTTTTATCTTCCATGTTCCTATTTGCCCTTTAGGTCTCAACTGAAGTATTCTAATGTATTCTAACGTGTGTATTTGTTACTAAATTGCACATTCCATAATACTGGAGATCATTCTGTCTTTTTGTTTGATACAATCAGCAATAGGCAGAGTGCATACATGCATTTTGGCATATATAGACTTATTCAGGTAAAGAGATGCTAATACTAATAATTGTTCAGTAATTATCTGTAAATTCCAATTTACTCTATATGGAGTCATTGAGTCATCAGAGACATTGATTAGAATATTAAACATAATTTCAACTCTTACATTCAGATGGAGGGGTATTATTTTTAAAATTTAGTTCAGATCAAGTTAGTGTATGATGGGAAAATGGATAGCAAAGTGGTAGAATAGTTACCTACCATGTGCAAAAATGTGAATTTGATCCTCAGTGTTGAAAGAAGAAGACATCACATCACATCATGCCAAAAATGGTTTTGAAATGATGACAAAACTATACTTGTGCCATTGAAGATTGTTCACAGTATTATTTATTTTGTAACTTGAAAAAACAACTTTTAGATTGTAGTGTGGTAGATTAGATTATTTTTCACAGGACTGATTCCTCTCCCTGCTTATTGAGTTTGCTACTACTTGCTTTGCCCAGGTGCACATCAGCAGATGTACCATGTGAGACAAGCAAAAGTTTGTGATGTGCTTATGCAACAGAATCACACAATTGAGCTTCTGTTGAGTTTTAAAGATTTTTAATTTTAAAGAGAATAAAACAAAAGAAAAATCAGAACAAAGCAGATCAGAACATAACAATGCTAGCAACACAGGACTTCAAAACAAGACACCAGTGGCTATCATAATGACTCTTCTTTTCTTCAAAATAGTTGTTCATACCTTTAGACACAATAAATTCAAGCAAAACAAAATAGTATAAAACTAATCAAAACAAAAGAGTGAAAACATTATGGGCCTTTGAAACCAGACAATAGGAAACGAACAAAAGCTACCACAATGTCTCTTGCTTTCCTCGAAATAGCTGGCTATGCCTTCACACATATTGAAATCAAATAATAGAAAACATTAAACCCTATCAAAACAAAGAATAAAAGCATTCTTGAACTTGAAAACAAGATGATATGAAATCCACAATGTCTATCTTAATGTTTCGTTTTCTTCAAAATGGCTGTTCATAACATCACACATAATAAAATCAGATTTTTGTAAATTATTTAGGAGAAGTTGCAGGCATTTATAAGTCTATACATGTATATCTATCCTTTCTGCATTAGAGGGAAAAACAAAACAAAACAAAACAAAATACAAGAAAAACAAGACGCTTTTATAGGTAACTGGATGCGAATTCAGACCATACTCATAAGTGAAATAAATCACTCACATGTGTAAATGCCATATTGTTTCCCTAGTGTAAGAAACTGAAAGAGTAAATAAGATGCAAAATCTTCAAGAAATATTATGAAAGGGCAAGAAACTGCTCAAAGGGGAAAAATAACTCAGATAGGGAAAGGAGAAAAAAGGAAGGGAAAAGAAAAAAGATATAAATTTTTTTTATATACACTTAGGATAGCTGGGATGATTGTACTACTGAATCTATTAGTTCTTGGAACAAAGCAGTTAACATTCATAGCATAAAATCAATTTTGCAAGTCTATATCTGGTAATCTGAGTAACTCTTTTGAAGATAACTGAGCAAAATAACAACCTTTGTTATGTTCCTACCACCTTGTTGTGAAAGCCTATATTGCTATTGTTTTGGGTTCTTTGTTACAGTTATTTAAAGATCTTGTACCTGAAAACTACCATCTCTTTTAAATGGTTCCCCAAATGCACACATGGGGAGAAAAACAAATCTCCCTGACTTTCTGACTCAGTATAAATCTACATGCTTGCTGTTTAATAGCATTGAGATTATGCAGTTGTTTGTAACACAGCAATAGCTGATATATTTTTATAGTTCACACATCAAATTACAGGGAAGATAGTACAAAGCAAAGGGCTTTTTGCCTAAAAATGTCTATAAGTGAAACTTCCCAATTTGTTTGAATATAATGTAAGTAGGTACAGATTATTAAATCTGTAAGGATGTCTATGCGACTTCCAACCCTTCCTCTACCCACTCCAGTTTACCTCCCTCTAATAGTAGAGCTGGCCTAACCCGTATCTTACATTTTCTTGTTATGGACTTTAAAGTCACATAAAGTAATCAATTCTTAACTGATAGTAGCTAACTATATATTTGTCCCCAAATTTTTACACTGGAACATGCAGAGAAGCCTCTGTCTAACCATTAAAACACAGAAGCATGATCTTTTCACTATTGTAAGTCATCAAAAGGCATTTTTAACATGATACTGTAATCCATAATCAGTGAAAAAATTTCTAGCATGTTGCAAACTAAAATATGCTTTCAAAAATGAAATTGGTACTCTGCTTTCATTAATGAGTGCTTTGAAATATGTATGGAGATACTTCCCCTCATTTTCAATAATTCTTCTTGTTCATTACATCATTTAAAGGGGTAGAGAGTGGGAGTAAAAATATCATTTTACAGGCACAGAATTTGTAGCTAGCAGCAGATGGTGAGATTGTAAAGAAGCAGCTCCTCACATGGAGCTTATGGAAATTGGTCTCTTTGTTATAGTCACACATCATGTAGTTGGAGAATCAGGGGTCAGGGCAATGCTTGCCATATGCTAGCCCCAGTACACCTACCTCTTGCTGGTATAGATGCTACATTTTATGGAATTTGATTTGAGCCAAAGAATGCTGCAATTTTTGTAATAACAAGTCATGGCCTTTGCTGACATTTTACTACTGCCCAGTAATAAATTCTCTGGCAAGCTGGAGGCTGCTTTAAAAAAAAAATAATACAAAGCTTCATCTCACTTAAGTTCTTTGTGTAACAACAGAAAAATGTTTGTTAATTTTCTCTACAGAAGCTAGTCTTTGTTCTTAGGATGAGAAAGATGGATGTGAGAGTCTGTGTGTGTGTGTGTGTGTGTGTGTGTGTGTGTGTGTGTGTGTGTGATGGGCTTGTGTATGTTGATGGGGGATAGGAGAATGTCAGGGAGCAATGCATAGGCTGGTAGTTTATAGTCTGTTATAATATTTTTAAATGTCTACAAATGTTTGAACATTATTCTCTTGCAAATTTGGAAACTAATTTGTTTTCTGCTTAACATGGGCTAGACTTCTTGACTTGCTACAAATGACTGGAATGTTGTAGAAATGAATACTATGTGGTTTTTAAGACTAGGTCCTGACTAATGTCTGACTCTATCTTTGATTGATCCAGGAATATGGAGCCACTCTGTTGTGAGGTAACTCAAATACCTGTGTGGGGAGGTTTCTCAGGGGAGAAAGTGAGTTCTCATACCAACCCCCAGGAACAGATCCTCCAATCCCACTCATGCTCAGTTCTGTAGAGTCTAGAACTAGACCTCAAGAGAGGCTCTGAGCTACAGCCTCCTAGCAAAGCCCCTCTTGACTCCCTGGCTCATATTCATCATGTGAGCTTATAAATGTTAACTATATTAACTTGCTAAGTTTGGGAGCTACTGCTATTCTGCAATAAATAATTATATGCAAGTTTTTCACATTTGTCATCTCATTTTGCCATCATAACAGTAAAGTGGATACTATCATTATGTATGCATGATGAAAACTTTCTTTTCATATGCAGGAGACAAACTGAAGCTTAGAAAGTTTTAAGTAATTAAGTTATTATATTGATCATCAGTCAGATCTATAGGTCAGTAGGATTAAATTCTGCAGCAAAAAACAGAAAAGTATAATAAAAATAAGGCAAATATATATTTCCCTTCACAGAAGAACTATATACTAGGAAACTGTGGGCTGTTTCTTTTGTTCTTGGAAGATATTATGGGACTTCATTGCTTACATTTGGTTCACCATTATTATTTTGTGGCTTTATGCTCATGATCACATGTTAATTGTTGTACTATCAGCTATGGCAACCATATTTCCTTTTAATTGTTTTGCTTTTTGTGGCAGAGAGAAAAATCTTTACCACCACAGCCATATTTATGTTGGATTGACTGTTTCAGCTACAAGGGAGGCTAAGATTTTTGACCCTTAGGAATAAGTAATGTTTCTTAAGTTACGCAATGAACAATGATATTTCTAGGAAACTAGTTGTATTTGTCATAATTTATTTCTTAGGTTTTCCTATATTCAGATAAAGTATTCCCTTCCTTGTTTAATTTTATAGATACAATTGTCAAAAAATGTAGCCACGGCCAAGTATCACCCAGTCATTAACTTTAGCTCAAAATCTAAGGACTCTGTGCTTTATGCAGATCACTTCCTTTTTCTCAGAGTTAAGGATAAAACTATGTGTTATGCAAGTCTACTGTTTCATGGCTGGGAAAGACATGGGTCTGTATACTTATTTGCATCCAGGTAATCAATTAGTCATTCTCACTTAAAAAAGCTATTTTCTCTGTGTGTTACATAAATATAACATTAAAGAGATATAAAGTTATCTTTTTTCTAATACTCAAGTTGTATTTTGATAAAATCAAATTATTTCATTCAAATTATTGTAACCTGTTAAAGTTTTATATTTCTTTAACAGACAGTTAACCTGGTCAAATCAATTTCAAGACAGTTTTTATGAAAATAATTTAGGCTAACTTTTTTAAGGCTGTCTTTCTAAAAAATCCTTGGACATTAAATTCAAAATAGTTAAAATACTTTGCAAATTGTACTAAATAATTAACTAATAACACAAAGTTTAAAAGAAAAAGTCTTCACCAGATCACAGAATCCCAGTGAAAAGTTGTGAAATAGACCATAATCTGGTCTCAGTAGATTGTTCATTGGAAATCTGTTCAATGAATCAATTTTAATAATGGCAGTATTAGTTAGTTGTAATAGTAACAATGCTATAGACTAAATTTTGTCTCTTCCCAATCATATTTTAATTGCTCTCTCCCAATACTGCAGAAAGTTGTATTTGGCAATAAAGGCTTTAAAGAGCATGACTAAGTTTACATGAGTTTGTTAGAGTGGGCCTTAATTTAAAATGACTGGTATATTTAACAAAAGAGAAGTTTAGGACACAAACTTACACAGGGGAACTATTACAAGAAGACACAAGAAAAAGAGAACCATCAAAAAGCCAAGAAATGGTCACAGAAAAAAATCTATCTTCATCTTTGATTTCTAACTTCCTGAAATCTATAAAGTGAAATTTCTGTTTTCAAGTCTTCCTGTTCGAAGAACTTTTCACAGCATCCTTAGTAAACTAAGGCAGGAACTGCCAAGATTCAGGAGAAGAATAGAATAAAGAAATGCTAAGTGGATTAGGTGAACTAAATACAGCTTCTTTTTTAAGGAAAAGATAGGTCTTCCTAAACATGACAAAATTTTAAAAAGTTTTAATTTAAAAAAATCAGTAACATAAATGAGGAAAATCACTGATGAATTTGAGAAAAGTTAAAGTACTTAAAGGTGATGGCTTCTTAGAAGTAAAACTGGAAATGAGTAGGAGATAAGAGATATTTATTGATGAAGACAACATTCTCTACTATGTAATTTTTATTGTTCATGGATTACTGTTTTGAAAAATATAAATATAATTATTTAGCTTTTAACTAGCTATGGAAAGATGTCATTGATTTGTGGCTTCTATATCAATGTTTTCCTAGGAGATTTTTATTTCACATGGCATTCTGACTTACAGGGCAAGAAAGAAAAGAAAATGGCTATGAGAACTAATATATTCTTTGGTTTCCTAAAATGGAGAATGTGGTCATCACCATGCAAAAAAGAAAAGTCTGAACTAAGAGATGGACATCAAAGAGATGTCAGAAAGAGACTGAGAATAAGATACAGGGTAGGGTATGTTTACAAATTATAACTACAGCCATGGGAACAGAGTAGCAGCTGGTAAAACAGCAGATGATACATAGAATGTTGATGAGATTGAGGTGGGGTAATGATCAGATTCGATTTTATGGACAGGTTTCAATTTATCACAATACATTGAAAAAGCAACTGAAGAACAATTCTATTGCACCTGTCTTAAGCATTTAAATAAAATGTATACAGAATTCAAGTCTTAAAAATCATCAACCTGGACTGGGGATATAGCTCAGGAGCACAGCACCTGCATGGTCAAGCACGAGAACTTGAGTTCAATTCTTGGTACAAAAAAAAAAAAAAATAATAATCGATCTTTTATAGTGAGGGAGAAGTTAACTGAAAAGTAACACTCAACTGTTACCAGGGTCCAGATTGAATCACTTACTGTTTTATTTGCAAAGAAAAGATAACATAAACAAATTTTTCTAAATTAGGGTTTCTGTATGTTTGACAATAAAGGTGGGGTTCCATTAATTAAAAATGCATTTTAGAATGTGTGACAAATAATTTGATTTTTCAGTTTAAATTAGAAGGAATTTAAGAATTATTTTTGGGCAGCCTGATAAAATTACACATGACCAAATAAATACAACTGGTTGATCTCAATTGTAAATCTCTTTTTATGATTATTCTATATACATTTTGTGAAGAAAAAGATTTCTTCAAAAGCATTTCTTCTTCATCCCTATGCAAAAAGTTGTCATTCGAAAGTCACAGGAAATGACTAACTTCCTGTCATGTGAATTGCATGCCTTTCCATTACAGACAAATAGAAGGGATGTCCTACACATGTTATTGCTAATTCCAACATCTTTAGGACTTCTTACTTCTTGGAACTTTGGCTTGTCTCTTGAAACATGACTGACTATTCTTAATAAGCATCTTGCAAGGGCATCTATCAACTTTCACAAGCAGTCATTTTAATTGACCTTTCAGCAACTCTGAGCTCCAGATTTATCTAATTGAGAGTTTCTAAGATATCTCAGGATCCAACTTTGCAAGAGGGACTTGCTTTGTTTTTATTCTTACATGTTCAAATGTGTTGAACAAGCCAGAAATTCAGGGTAATATTTTTAATTCTTACAATCTGTTTTCTAATCCCATGTATTGATCAGGAATTCTGGTAGATTCTTCTTTTTTCTAATGTATCTATTTCTCTCTTTCAGTGAGTTCTTATTTTAGTCAAAGCTGATGTCTTCTTTCTTCTGCATTGCAGCAGCGTCTTCCTAGCTGATATTGAGTATCTAACTCAATTTCCTTTTCCACACCGTATACAAGATAGCCATTTCCAAAAGTAAATCATGTACATGTACGTACATTACATGGGACTACATGTGTTTGTAACTCCATGGTCTTTTAAAACCCATTAGTTTGAGGGTTAAATTCCAAAAATATCTTGCTTACAAAGAATATCAATAGTTTCTACTATATCTGTAACTTATTTCTGTACATTGACCCAGCCTTATCTCACATAGTATTACCTCTGAATTTTGTTGCTTACTCACACTGAAGTACTTTCAGTTCCAGAATAACTTCTTTCTTCCCTCCTATGCTTATTAAACCTACTTTCCCCACTATTTTCAACTTTTTATTTCTTTCTAAAATCATGCCACTTTGCTTTCCTGCTCCTGCTTCCGGATTATCTCGTGAATGAAGAGGATGAACAATGATTTGGTGTGTGGTCTTTTCTTAAGCCTCCTGGGCACCTAACATTTGGCTATGGCCACGTCTCCTTGTAACATTAACACAAGGAATAACCAAGAGCTATTTATTCTCTATGGAAATGACAGAAGCATTAAATTTTTGAGTATCAAGTGTTTTTGAGATGTCACTACTGCAGAGTACAGGGCCAAATCATAAACGTCGAGTGAGTGCCTACTGAACTGGATGTAAAAGGTAGAATGAGCTCCGAGCTCTAGCATGCTAAAGCTTAGGTTCACCACAAACTTAGTTTGTCTGTCTTGACTGTATCTCTTCAGTAAGGAATGACAAAAACTGTGTCTGGGAGTCATAGAAACTCTACAATCCCATTTGGCATACTCAGTTTTTGCCTTTCTGGGTGTTCTTTTGAAGCTCAGTAGAACTTGTGTGTTTTGAAGCATGTTGTGCCCTGTGAGTTAGATTGTCACCCCAAACCAAAGAGCACTGAAGGGCAAAAGCAGAAAGAGAAATGTATTTCTGAGTATCCCTTGGACTTTACTGATAGGTCATTTTGGGCAAAGAATAGACCCTAACTGATCAAAAGTTCAAAAACATTAACTTGCTAATAAAGCAGAAGCAAGTCTCCATTCAGCATTTACTATTTTATAGTTGTTCCTTATATTTATGTCTCATTAATTTACACAGACATTGCTTATTTAACAGTCTATTCCCAATATATAACACAATGCCTGACACTTAGTAGTGAATCATAATTTTTGTAAATAAATGAATTTCTAAGGAACATAGCTTTCATGGAAAATAGAGGTATCATTAATGTTTAAGGAGCTGAAGCTGAATTTTCTATTTATTGGACAATTTTATTTGTTTATTTTATTGCAGTGTAACAAATCTCCAAACCCAGTGGCTTAATACTACATTAATCATTTATTACTACTCATTCACCTGCAGGTTGGGTTTGATGTGTCTATCGGAGATTTGGCTAGGACATCCTGCTTTAGGTTGTGGTGAATAGTGGTTCTGTTTGTTACCACAGATCAGTAAGTCAACTAGGGAAGAGAACCACATGTCTCTACTGTTCTTTGGACCAGCAGGCATACTCAGCCATTATTCTCATTATTAGGAGCCTTGCTAAGCCACTATGGCAGCAGAAATTCAAAAAAGCAATACCGGATTTCTTGAGGCTTGGCACTAGTGCATTGTTACTCTTGCCTATGTATTGTTGCTAAAGCAAGTGACAAGTAAAGGAAAATAGCAGTACAATCTACCACAACTACTCCCAGTGGTATGTATCAATTTAACAATACTATACCTCTTGCAGAGAAAATTGTTTTTAATGATTCCATATCACCCAAATTAAGAGTGCATATATAACCATTATCTCATCACTTTATAGATATAGGTTCACCAACATTTATATGTCTATGTTGTCAAGGTTATATTTTAGATTGTTTTAGTTTTCTACTACTAATTTTGATTTAGCTAGAAAAAAGCACTAATAAAATGCATAAATTAATTTCATGTCTAACAATTTCTAAGCGTTAGACTTAGGCCACATATAATTGAGTTGGAACAAAATGATATAATTTCATTGAGTGAAAAATGAAATGTATATTGAGCTTTGGCAAAAGACTAACATTTTCACATTTGGTTGTGCTCTGGGACCAGCTAGCCTTACCACTCATGCAGTGAAGTGCCACCTGTTCTGTCTTCTTACATTATCTTTCTCATACAGCCATTCATTTTACTTAAAAAAAGTCTAGCTATCATATCTGAACATGTCTGTGTAACACTTTTTCCTTGAGTCTTGTGATTATTTTGCTTGATTTTTTTTCTTTTCCTTCTGTTCATATGCTCATTCAAAAGGCTTCATCTATTTATTGTGTTCCCCTCATTTATGTAAAATATCTCTACATTTCCTAAGATGAGTCTTTCATTTTCTTCTTAGCTAATTTATTATATATATTTTTTTCTTTTTTCTGGAAATGAAAAGTGTTTACTTTAAATGTAGAAATTGCAGCTGCTCAGTTTCTTCAGGTCAATGAGTCATTTGTGTTGTTTTTAAACTTGAATGATGTGGTTAGTCTTTTTGATCATTAACTGGTCTTGTCTTGCAAATACCTGACTAAAGTGGTATTGCTTTCTGCTGTGCAGTTGAGGTAGTCATTAGCATTACTGAACATGTTTGTACCTTTTTGTAATTTATTTTAGTCAAAGGAAAATCAATGATATTTTGAAAATACCGTTCACGTTGTTAGAAACCTTCTGATCAATTCAAGCAGGGAAGATGTAGATTCAGTATTTCACAAACTTTTATTTTATAAATGCTTTCCTTGGAATAAAAACATATGCTTATTTATTTTCTAACCTAAAAATTACTTGTGTAACTCAATATTCTAGCTTGCTTCCAACATTAAAGAAGTAGATGATTGAAGGTGAACCAGTGAATTCATTATTCTTGATTTTAAATGTGTCATGATAAGCCTTCCAAAGAAAAACTATCATCCAATCTGAAAAGAAATATTGTAATCACTAAATAATCTACTGCATGCATTGATATTTATTTTGTGCATTGCAAAACACTCAAATTGATGAATGTTATTAACATTAATCTAACGCTTTGCAAAAGGATTAAAGGTGCAAAAGTATTCAGAGTTTATATTGAGGCCAGACAAGCAGCTCAGAGGTGGGACATAAAGAATAAGAGAGTGTTTCAGATGCAGTTAAGACCCTTGTTCTTAAACCTTAATGCTGATGAAAGTCTATTTGTGGTGGGAAGAGGGAGAGAAAATGCCTGAGTGCAGGTCATAAAAATACTGTGGATTTCCAATTTCTCCCCCATTTAAACTTTTTTTTGGTGGTAGTTATAATAACATGAAACTATGAAAATCTGAGCTGTTTTGGCAGAATGGTATACAGAAAATTGAGAAGCAGTAGGTGTTTAATAAACATGCCAAATGAGTGACATTTTTAGAAAATTATTTTTATTTTAGTGCATATATGATTAAATGGATAAAAGGGTGTTTTTTGCATACTGTCCTTCCATCTTATGAAGTTAGGTTCTTCCTTTGTGCTTATTTGTGTATGTTTCCTTAACTATAAGAGACTAGTCACCATGTTTTTGTAGGGAAGAGCAAGAAAAGCACCTGGTAGAAATCAATGGTTTAATTATTATATTCATATGTCTTTAATAAATATATTCATCTAAGTATGTGTGACTTCCTATGATACTTCAGAGAGACTGCAAGTACATTCACATATGAACCTAGGGATGATAGTATTGCTGATAATCAGAACCAGAGGGACATGATGGAAAACGATAAAAGGTATTTCTCTGTCTTATTTTTCCTATTTTTTCACTCAGTGGATGGGAAATACTTAATGATATGCATTATAAGAATGACTAGATAAATGGTACAAGAAATAGGAATTGTGAGAAGTCAAAAAGCAGAATGTGAGAGGGGAATGTCAAGGAGGTAAGAAAGCTATTAACTTTAAAGCAGCATGCATGGTCATTTTATGGGACCTGTTAGACCTGAACTGATCACCCATACATAAGAAAGGTTGTGGATGGGTGTTCAAACCACAAAGGAAAACACTTAGATTGGTTCTATCTACACTAAAGTTTGAATTTACAATAAGAATCTTAGATCCAATTCAGAGATAGACCTAAATTTGTAGATTGCTCCTATTTTCTAAAAGTTGTATTAATCAACAACAAAAAAATCATCTCATCAATTCTTTGGGTAGTATTTTATGTTCAATCTTAGGCAAAAACAAAGTTGAACTAAGGAAAGATTAAATACAGAACAGTCTCATCTGAGAGTGGGGGAAACCGGGGTAAGAAATTCATGCACTGCTCATGTTCTTGATCTCAGTAAAGACTTGTGGAGAAAGAAGGGAACTATGAGCTGTAGCCTATCACCACTTCAGCAGGTGTTTGGAGCACATGATCTGAAGACGTGAGTGGGAGGAAATGTCCTGATACTGTGAGTGTCTGCCCAAAAAATAGCACTTTCATCAAAGAGCCCCAATAGGTGTAAAAAGCAACAGTAGCACGTGCATAAATGAAGATTTTCAAGGCTACTGGAGACCTGGCCTTAACCTTCTTCATTCTGAGGCTGGCTGAGTACCATCCTGACCAAGGTCTCATATCAGAGTAAGTGGCTTCCAGGCGAAATTCTGACATTCAGTGGATAGAGATTCATGGGAAAAAAGAAAAAGAAATCTGACTAATCTTTTAAAAATATCACTAAAGCCATATTCATACATTGCAATGAGCTTTCGTGCCTGATTTAAATTGCTGAATTTAATTATTTTGCATCATCCAGTTTTATTAAAAAATGAACAAACAAACAAAAAAACAACTTACTGGTTTTAACTACTTTAGGAGATAGTCTGTTAACCACAGAAAGAAAATTTCCCTCAACACATTATTTGCTTGAAAGGATTCTAGCCCTCCAGGGTATTATGATAAGTGCTCACAGACAATAAAATAAATTGAAATTGAGACACCAGACACTATTAAGTTATACTCAGTTACTAACAGGAAGCTTTGCAGTAAAGTACTGAATTTGGAGTGGCACACAACTGTAGAGCAGTGAACCCAGAAGTATAGAAATGTGGTATGTTTTCTATCACTTGAGAGTTTTGAACAATTGTTACTGTATTTCAGGTTATGTATAATTGGCCTTATCAGTACTTCTGAAAATAAAAGAGACCTGAAAAACACTCATTGAAAATGTAAATAAAGTAACTTTTAACTAAGTTTCTCTAAGGTTTTCCATGTCTTCAGATACCCTGAAGTGTGCAGTAAGTGCTCATTTAATGGTATCTATTGTGCTTTTCAAACTCAAGCTTTTAAAATCTCATTTATGATATATTTCTTAAAATATTTTATGCTACTCTAACTGAATATCTCTGTTTTCCAAGTGTATCACAGTGGGTATAGAGGAATGAGGCTGAGTATTCAGGTTTTGTCTCAAGGAATAGTTATTTTCTAGCTTGGTACATCTCTTTACTCCTACAGCGACAGCATGAAGTCGTGTGAAATAGAAGAATCCTTGCAGACAATTTTGTTGGACCTTATGTTCCTTTGATTTTTAATAAATTCAGTAGCACATCGTTAGGAGGAAATCTGAAGTGGCATGGTGAAATGCGAGGGACATATAGCAGAAAAAAGAAGCAGCTTGTGTAGATGAGGAAGGCTATTTTGCCCATATGTGCATGAATTTATGTGGTTTACTCAACATTATAGCTGATCTCCTTCTGCAGTCACCATGGTCCTCTTTTTTAGGAGTATCCAGGCTATTTGGTGTGTTTCTGATAGGACATGAGAGAAAACTGTAGTACATTAGAAAAGGCACTGAACTGGGCAGCCTAGCCTCATATTTAGGGTTAAAACAGCAACGGTGCGCTCTCGGACAAGTTGTGAAAGCTATTGTACGTGAGTATCTTCATCTTGCAAGAGGAATAATATGGCAGCTTCCTTATGAGGCAAATATATCTTTGTTTAACCAGAGTTTCCCTGAAAGCAGAGCCAAACAGAAGGGACTGGGGTGCAGATGGTTTATTCTGTGCCATAATCCCAAGGCGTAGGTGTGTAGAAGGAGTGAAACACGAACGGAGAAAAATAAACCGAAGGTTGTGTTCCACACTATCCCTGTTCCTGATACTGGGCACTGACAATGCTTAGATCCCATGAAGCCTGGGCAGAAATCAGTGCAGAATTACCCCTCAGGGACTCCGGAGGGGAGTATTTATATAATCTCACCAATCTTCTGGTGTACAAAGTTGGCCCATGGGAGCATACTCTCTCTTGCATGTGTAATTTTGCATAAATGTATCAGGATATTTGCAGAGGAGACTATCGTAGGACAGAGTTGGGGGTTTGTTGTGAGACAGGGAAGATGCTGAATTATACCTGGCTGACACCAACTAACTGGAATAAAAAAAGAAAACTAGGAGATGTGATAGGGAAAATGATGATATGGGATTAAATGAAATATGTGTGCAAAACTTCTAGACCATTTTCTGGCTCAGAGCAAGCACTCAAAATATATTAACTAGCAAGGAGGCATAATTTTCTGGGGGAGAAATATGTGAGAATTTTACAGAAAGTGATGTCTTAGCATTTCTTTCTCCTGTTGTAGCACACACACATTTTGTCTTAGGACAAAAAGGCCAGAGCAGGGCATGGTGGCGCACGCCTTTAATCCCAGCACTCGGGAGGCTGAGGTAGGTGGAGCGTTGTGAGTTCGAGGCCGACTTGGGCCACAACATGAGCACAAGGCCGGCCTGAGCTAAAAAGTGCGACCCTGCCTCTAAAAACTAGGGCCGGGAGTTTTGCTCAGTAGCTTAAGCGCCTGTCTGGCAGGTGTGAAGCTGTGAGTTCGATCCCCGGTGCCGCAAAAAAAAAAAATAAAATAAAATAAAGGGCCAGAGTACCACTATTCCGTGTTCCATCAACACGAATGATAGTTTGTCCTTCCTATCTTTTCCCAGAGGGAAGAATTTTTTATAACTTAATTAAATCCCTACTGACCTAAGTTAACCTGTTTGGTGTATATGTCTGAACAGGATCTTTTCCCATCCTCAATACATACATACACACATGTGTGCACACATACACATGTATACATGCACATTGGCATGCTCATATATACACACAGGCACACAGTGCTGGGCTAAGAGAGTGTGTCTGGGCATATGATTGGTTTTTCACGATAGTCTGTTTCAATCAACAAGAAAGCAAGCAATTTGGGAGGACTTATTTTCCTATTTCTTATTTGATTCACTGGCAGCACTGAACTTTCCTTAATCATTGTAGACAATTAATTAGTTAGTGTAGTGTAGTTTTTCCTTAATGTAATGTAATTTACAAAGTGGTTCTTTCTGTTTTTCCTTTAATACTTTTCCTTGATATTTAAATTTTCATTTATTTTCTAATAAAGCATGTACAAATATCCAGATAAAGTATTCTACAAGATATCTATCAGTAAACATATTTTAAAAGTTTGCCTTTTATACAGAAGAAAACAAAATTAAATATGTTGTTGGAAAGAACAAGCAAAGGTATGTATAATTTTTAGTAAAAATTGTAAAGAATTGCTAGAAGAGAATAAAAACTCAATGGATAAAGAAGATATGTTTTTTTTAAAAATACAACAGACTACTACTTTGCCATAAAGAAGGGTAAGTTTGAGACATTTATAGGTAAATGAATGCACCTTAAGACCATATTCTTAAGTGAAATAAATTTGACACACATGTATAAATACCACATTGCTTCTCTGGTGTGAGAAACCAAAAGTGTAAACAAAGACCAAAATGTGTAATAGGTATTGTGAAGTGGGAAGAAAATGTTCAAATGGGGAAAGGAAGTTGGGAGGGAGAAGGAGGAAAGGAAAGAAAAGTTAAAAAAATGAGAAAAGAAGGAAAAAATGGAAACAAATCTTTTTGTAAATGGGAGAGGAGGAAGGGTTGAAGGGATAGTAAGGGAATGGGAAAAAAAAAGAAACAAGTTTTATCAGGTAAATGTACAAATTCACTATGAATGGAAAACAAAAAGTAAAAATTCAAATCATCAGAATTTTTGTCCATAAAATGTATATTTTTACATATTTTAATTTTATTTTTAAGTTATATGTGTGTTTTGGGACTACATGACACTAAATACATGCTTTGTATTGTGATAGACATCAAACTATTAGTATGGCTTTTGTGTGTGTTTGTGTGTGCATGTGTCTGTCATACTGGAGATTAAATCAGGGACTTGAGCACTGAGCAACTTTCCTAGCTTTTTTATGTTTCTATTTTGACACAGGGAATCACTAAATTCTACAGGTAGGATTCAAATTAGCAATGGTCCTGCCTCAGCCCTCAATAGTGCAGGGGCTACAGGTATGCACCACCATGCCTGACTCTGATACATTTTTGACAGATCCTTTTTGATTTATTAAATCACATATTTGACACATTTGTGTCTGACCTTTGAAGTGAGAGCACTAGTATGGGTTTTGAAAATCCAAAATATAGTGGAATTGTTTACTAACGAAACTGTTGGGTAAGAGAAAATTAAGTGTGTCCGGTCATTATATGAGAGAATGCAGGAAGGAGAATTGCGGAAAGGACTACATAGATTTGGTTAACATGAGATGAAGCATCTGAAAAGGTGGTTCAAATGAAGGTTTGTGATTTTATGTGCTGTTTCACAGAAAACATTAAAGAAATCAAGTTTTACCCCAAAATGGATTTGCCTTAGCTCCTCACAACACATTTAACTACAGTGGTGAAAATGAATGGTCACAAATCTGAACATAAATTTAAGACTTGGGATGATTAGGTTTGGTCTTAAGAGTGACTCACAATAAATAAGGGCTGGCTGCCCTTGAACATTTTTAGAGCATGTGTAGATCTGGTTTTAAAACTAGAAAAATTCACTGCCCATTTTTCCTTTACAAGTAGAAAAATTTACAGTATCTCTCCTGGGTCTCTTGAGCTATGTGGAGATACACAAATCTCAGTTTTAGTGAGAGCCATATCCTGGGCTTATTAGTCTTTAGGGAACCAGAATCAGCTTCATTGGATGGAAGATTTGTTCATTTTGGAAAAGTACATGGACTTTTGTATTTAGGATACTCTATATTATCTTAATTGTGACTCTTTTAGCATACTTATTACTTAATATATGGGGATTTCTTTGTAGTCTTCATCATCATAACTCTGTTGCTTAGATCTGAAGGATGCAGTAATTAGAAAAGATGACCGACCTTCTCCAGG
This sequence comes from Dasyprocta punctata, assembly GCA_004363535.1. Taxonomy (NCBI): domain Eukaryota; kingdom Metazoa; phylum Chordata; class Mammalia; order Rodentia; family Dasyproctidae; genus Dasyprocta; species Dasyprocta punctata. The sequence continues at coordinate 22,478 of RJWM01014544.1, read as the reverse complement.
GTCAGTTTGGAAAACCAGTGGTGGCCATTCATGAAACATATGAATACTGTTAGGACAATGATAACCTAGATTTTTTTAAAGTAGTAGAAATAACTGACCTAACTTCACATTTTAAATAAGATGGTGTTTTTCCAATGGATCTTATATATAAGTGTATTCAACGGATAGTTACTCACATTTGTTATATTAATATTGCAGGCAAGTTGTTGAGGGGGAGGGGAACCCACTGAAGACATTGCCATAAAGAGATTTGTAGTACGGTCTCCTTGGACAGTGTATAGGATATGCTATGTACCCCCAAGTCCTCATACTTTTGATGGGGCTGAGTCTGATGCTTGTGATCAGTTTGCTGTCTAGCACCAGGATTAATGACGTGACTGCTACACCTGCCCAGGGGTGGAGCTGAGATACAGTATAAGGGAAGGCGGGTCTTCCTCTTGCTTGCTTCCCGGTTTCCGCTCTTTCTCTCACCAGCGCGGATTGCGGCTTGTAGCTTGCAGCCGCCATGAACTGTAGCCCCGTCATCCCATGCTGCCTTGGAGCCCACTTTATGGACTGAAACTCCCGAGAAACTGTAAGAATAAACCTTTCCTTCCCTAACTTTGGGCGTCAGGTATTTTGTCTCGGCAACGAGCAAAAAGTAACTAAGACAGACAGTATGCATACAGTCCAAGGAGAAAGAAAACCTATTAACACAAGAGATAGGGAAGCAGGGCAGGGAACAAATTGAGTGGGCTTTCAGTACTTCAGGAAAAGTTGACCAAAGTATAAGAAGGAACATACTAAGCTACCTTTGTGCCAGACAGTTTAAAAAATAGGTATATACCAAAAGTAATGCATTTATATGTTCAAATAGCAACAGCACTGTTTACTATAGTAAAAAATGGTATTACTTAAATGTCCATCAGCTGTAGAATGAATTATAAACCATGATGACTTGCATTATAGCCTGTATTACAGTCAAAAGTCTGCAAAAACCTACCATCACACACAACAACCTGGGTGAATATCGTAAGTTTTACAGTGAGTGGAAGAAACCAGACACAGAAGAGTATAGGCTAAATAATTCCTCCTAAGCAGTGTAGAGAGCAAAATACGTGTTGCGAAAAGCAGGAAAGTTACTGTTGAGGGGTCCAGTAGCAGGCAGGGGCATGAACGACCTTCTGGAGCACTGTACTCTATTCTTCTGTTCCTTAGACTGTTGTGCAGTGTGGTCAGTTTATGAAAATTCATAAACCATACAAGTACGATTTGTGTGTAAGCAGTATCACTCAGCAGGACACAATGCAAACATTTTGGATGAAATGTTTTTCAAAAGACTGGGCTCTTATCCACTAGGTGTCACTGTCTTAGTTTTCTTGGAAAATTGGGGAACTTTGAACATGTGAAAATGCATACAGTCCAAGGAGAAAGAAAACCTATTAATACAAAGAGATAGGGAAGCAGGGTGGGGAAATAATTGAGTGGGCTTTCAGTACTTCAGGGAAAGTTGACCAAAGTACAAAAAGCAACATACTAAGCTACCTTTGTGCCAGACAAAGACCCACTTTAAAATAGTATGAAGACATTTTCCGTGTATTTCTTAAGTGATGGGACTCAATGAAAATCTTTGACTACAGGGTGGTTTCATCAAGGGTATGGTTTTTGATATCTGAAAATAGCTTTTTATAGGATGGATTTGGAGACTGAAATACTGGAAAGGAAAAGATTTGACTGCGTTTTCCCTGTAGTAACACAAAAGAGTGTCACATGGATTTGCCCTGTGCAGCTATCAGCAATGAGACAGTGATTGGCACCTAATAGATGCTCAATAAGTATTCACTGGTCCAACAACAGTGTGAAGGAAAAAATGTATGAATACGTTTGTGCATTACATTCTGTAACACAGCGTTCTTGGGAGTGTGTTTGACTTTGCACTTGTTCATTTTTTTTTTTTTTTGAAGACAAAATGCCATTTAAAACAGGGACTGAAAAACACAGTAAACTTTTGCATTCACACAGAGGCCAGTGAGATCATTGACGGTTAGCTAGGTAGAGTCCAGATTGTATCCAAAATGCGGGAGTGGGCTGGTTGCATTGTATTTCTGCTAATCCCCTCAAAATGCACCTCAAAGTGAAATGTAAACTTCTTTCTCAAATAATATTGTTCTCTTTTCTTGATTATTTTTTGAATAGATGATCAACATAGACAGTGTCATTTGATGTGATTTGGTTAGGTATTGCTGGCCATACAGTTCCTGCGTGTGTGTGTGTGTGTGTGTGTGTGTGTGTGTGTATGTGTTTTATTGGGGATTGAACTCAAAGACTTTGAACTGATATTTTCTTTTCTTTACTTTGAGACAAGGTCTCTGTAAGCCATTCAGTTGTCCAAACAAGACTCAAACTGGCAATCTTTTTACCTCAGCCTAACAGTGCTGGGATTACAGTTGTGTGCCAGCACAATTGACCAGTTATACAATTCTATGGCAGTTCTTGTCCTGAAAATCAGTAATTCTAGCCTTGTGAAAGACAAAACCATGGCAGTAAATACTATTTTCACATTATTCCTTAGGATTCTGACTTAGTAATACTGGGATTAGTTATCAGGGAAGAAGAATGCATTTGTGTTGAATTGCATTGTCTCAGTATTGTTTGTGATTATTGAAAAGAACTTGGCACATTTGGTGACAATTGGCTATGGTGACTTGTGTCTGAAGAGTGCAGAAGGAATGGCATAGCTCTCAGATTGAAACAGGGATGCAAGGCAGGTGGAAGCCAGAGACAATTTATCAGCACTGTGTGTGGGTGGAAAGAATGCCTGGATCATCTAATTCTTTCGAGCTAGTGTTTGCTGAACTGAATCTACTAGATAATTATCTTCATTTTCTCTTTGTACTCTCGACACAGTTTAATTGTAAGGGAATGAAGATGACAGAAAGTTTAGCTGATTCATTACACTGAACTGAACAATTCTAATTCAAACTTGCATCTTAAATTCTTTACCCTTTTCTTCTGTTATTGCTGCCCAATTCCAATTCATCTTTCACATTCTTGCTAATGTTATCTTTTTAAAATTTTCTTTGTATCCTGCCACATTTGTGATGACAAAGTTTGATAATTTGAGAGGTAATGGCCACTTTAACTGTTCTTAGTAGGTATTAATAGTCTGTTTGCTGAATAAACTCTTTGAGAATAAAAAAATCTATCATTAACATAAAGCGCAGGAGAATTGTGACCCTCAAAGTCTTTGTCTTAGTTTTGTTTTGTTTGGATGATCATATTTTTTTAATTTTAAAGAAATAAAATAAAACAAACAAAACAGAGCAAAGCAGATCAGAACATAACAATTCAAGTAGCACAGGATTTCAAAACAAGACAACAGGAAATCAACTGTGGCTACCATAATATCTCTTGTTTTCTTTGAAATAGCTATCCATACTGTCACACACAATAAATCAAAACAAAACAAAACAGTATAAAACAATCAAAACAAAAGGCCTTGTGAACCTTCCAAAACCAGATGATAGGAAATCAATAATGGCAACCATAATGTCTCTTGTTTTCTTCAAAATAGCTGTCCATGCCTTCACACATATTGAAATCAAATACTAGAAAACAGACTAAAACCAATCAAAACAAATAATGAAAGCATTATTAGCCTTCAAAACAAGATGATAGGAAATCAACAATGGCTACCATAATATCTCATTTTCTTCAGTGTAGCTGTTCTTACCATCACACATAATGACCATATTGGTTTTAAACTATATACTATATGTCAAATTCTTCAATAGTGATAATGAATTAGTTATATTTGGGGCATATCCCAGAGTTCACTGTAAATAAATACCATTGTAATTTAAATACTGATTCAGAAAACATTCTTTGAGATTACAAAATGTGTTTTGTAAAATAATGCTGCTATTCTAGTTTCTTTTCTGTGAAGAAAAGAAAGTTTTGAATTTGAATTAAATTATTTTGAGCTGAAAACTTTGCTGTCACTCTAATCCAAGAAAATATATTCAGAATTTATGAATAAATTAGAAGAAATATCAGGTTAAGTCCATATTAATTATAAATTGAATCAGGTAACTTTTCCTTCACAAATTATAACTATTTCTGGTGTCTAGGATGATCATTATTAATGCCAATACACTGTATTTTAATGGAAATTCTGATATTTTAAAGGAATTTCTACTGCCCACACCCCACATAAGATACCCATATATATGAAATTAGTTTTAATATTCCATTGATTTTAAAGTTTTTAGGTAAAATCACTTGAAACAAATGTTACTTCTTGTTTCTGAAAGAAAAAATTGATATGCAACTTTAAAAGATGATCTATAACATGTCTGAATAGAGGATATTGAATGCAGGAATGTTCTTAATTTTTCCACTAAACTTTTTAATATATAATTTCTATTATAAAAACAAAATATCTTGCATGCATAACTTTCTTTTACAGAAAGAAATTTGCTATTTCATTGGCATCTTTCTTTCTTTTGCAAGGTGATATACACAAAATATTTGCAAGTCATGGTTTTAGGAGATACAATTATAAAATGATAAGCAGCGTAAATCTGATGCATCTTGTTTTCTTTACCTTTTAAAACTTTTCTTTTGCCTTCACAGATTTATTTTCTTACACTCCATCTAAAAATATTTTTTGTTTAAGAAGGGAAAAAAAATGCCTTGTGGCAATTTGCATAATATGTTAATGCGGATATGCATCTAGACATCTGGATGGCATTTTAATATCTCATTCTCATTCAAGGAACTAGACCTCACACAGATGGTAGAGACAATTTTAAGAGCATTGTTGTAAACAAATAAGGCAGCCAGGAAACCAAACACACTCCAAGATAGGCATTGCCGCCAAAGAAGCTTTTCAGTGAGATGTTGTGACTACAAGATTGTACAGCCCTTATCAGTCTCTGACAAAAGGAGAGGTAGCAGCAGGCAGTTTTGCTGTGCAATGGAAAGGGAAAAATGCTATCAACTCTACATTTTCAGTTTGGAACACTTTAAAGATTAAATGAGTTATCATACATGTGGATGTGTGCACATGCAGGTCTATCTCTATATATATTCCTTATGAAAACAGAAATGCAAGGTTAAAAGTACAGTTGAAATGTCTTTTAGAAAGTTGTTTGCATCTGGCTGGTTTAGTTAAAGTAATTGCTAAAACTAGTACTGTGGAAATAAATTATATTCATTTTAATATTTGTGTTATGTTTTCTCTCTAACAGAAATAACTTTGCATTTAAAGTACACTATATTTACCCTTGCCTCCTTGTGTAGATGAGGCTTCTAGGCCTACTTTTCACATAAAGAAGCAAAGCCAATGAACACTTTGGAGAAGTATATGCTATATTAGGAATTTATTAGATTTCATCAAATTACAGGTAGTTATGAATTTTGTTTCTAAAATGGAGACCTGAGGGACATTCCATATTAAAGAATTTATTCCCTTTTGGTGGAAACATGCTAATCACTTGTTTTTCAAAAAAAAAAAAAAAAACAACAACTATGAAATATTCTTTTCTTATTTCCCTCAGGAATAGCAGTTCACTATTATTCATAATTGTAAATGCAGTTGACATTTTGAAATCTAGGTTCATGAGCTAACATTTTTAGAATTATTTTAGAGATATCAGGCTCAGGAAAAACTAGGGTTTTTTTTGCAATGCATATATGTACATAGCACATGTTAACTGGAGTAACATGGATGGCCTCTTCAAATTTGGTTGTTTCTCATAAAAGCTGTGTGTGGGGTAGGAGTGATGACAAAAAAGGTTGGGAGGTAAATGTAAACAGAAGAGCAACTGGACTTCTTCTGAAATTATGATACATACAGAGAATGAAGACATGCAGGCAGAAAGAAACAACTTGCAAACTAAATCATATTTAGATAGAATCTATTGCCATCATAAGACAGATAATGTTTTACACAGGTCAGCCTTTGTATTTTCTATTATAATGACAATAAAAATGATAACAGAAAAGCAGTACTAGCCACTTCTGTGAAAGATTAGTCTTGGTTATTTATCTACTACATAATCAGTGAGTGTTAACATTGCTATATCTCACCTGAAAGGCTGGAAGAGCACTTTTGAATCATTTCCAGTCCACCATGTGCTGCTAGAACTAGGACATCTGCTCACCATAGTAAAACTTTACTGGGGAGAAAATAACCCTCTCCATGTGGACTAGAGATGTGAATCAGACAAGTGCTAAAGTGTCTGATTCATCTAATTGCCTCTGAATAATTGGTTAACTTTGGCCACCTGTATTCATAAGCATGTAGATATTTGGTGCCATCACACAGTCTCTGCAAGCAACAACTGCCTGGAGTTGGCAACTGAATAATCGCACTGTGGTGAAACACTGTGGGACAGTGCCAAGAAAGGGATGAAACATGAGGAACAGCAGTGAAAAAGAATTGAAGACTGCATTATAATATGACTTTCACCTAGGAATCCATTCTGATCAGCAGAATTGGCATATAATGAATGGGCTGGCTAACCTCAGTTCTTACTACTCTAACCTTAATTCGCCCAGCCGCCAATACAAACCTCAGGCAAACACACATGGCTGTATGTGCTTGGCAAATAAGTACCCATTTCATTGTTCAGTGGTTCTGAAAGGCTGCTAAATGCCACTCTATCCTGGAAACATTTGGAAAAAGTACTACTCTTCATGATATCTTTGTTTCTCCCTGACTGACAGTTGAAGGTGACTTTCCCATGTACTATCCTGCCTGCCGTTAGCAATTTTCCAAAATTAAATACCATATTTTGCGTTTGATAGGCACAGCTGTGTCTGTTACCAAGGGCAAACCCACTTGCACAGCACTCTCTTCATTTTTACCCTGAGAATTTTATTTAAAACCCAGCTTTATGGAGAAAAATATCAAATTGTGAGAAACAATTTTGAAGATAATAAATTCTTAAATTCTCCTTTTAGTTAAGAAAAGGGCAAATTTCTTTGCTTCCTATAGAAGTATTATAGGCCTATTCAAAATCTTAGTAGTTCAGCAAATTAGATGTACTGTCTACTGATGGCAACTACGTGCGTATTTGTTTCTAAATCTGGCTTTTAAAATTCCATAATATTGTAAACTGATAAAAGGTTAGGGGAAAGCATTATGATGAAATTTAGAGATTGGTGTGAGAAACTAACTTTTTGTTTTCTTTTGTTTACAGGCCACTCCATTTCTGAAAATCTAAATTAATTTACCTGCCATGTGAACATGGCCCTGTAGATAAAATCACTAGGTCATGAGGAGTTCTGAAAGTTCTATGATATGAGGACTAGGATGGTGGAGTATATGAGTTTTACCAATAAAAACATCAACTTTTTTTTATTTTAAAGATGGTAAAATCCAACAAAACAAAGCAAAACAAAGCCAATCAAAACAAAGCAGCACAATTGGTACAGATCTTCAAAGCAGGATACTAGGAAAACAACAATAGTTAACCATAGTATATCTTGTTATCTTCACAATAGTTGTCCATTCCATCAGGTATAGCAAAATCAAACCCAAAACAAAACAGAATAAAGCCAATCAAAACAGAATATTGAATAAAGCAAAACAATTAATTAGAACAAAGTAAAACAGTGAGAACAATATTGGATTTCAAAGACAAGATAGAAGGAAATCCTCCATATTTGCTACATTGCATACTGTTATCCTCCCAAGAGATGCTCAGACTGCCAGCCCCAGGCCTGCAAAATCAACCAAACAATACAAATGTTTAGTCACCTTATGTACCTTAGTTGCTATCAACTCAGCCTGTACTCCAGACCAGCAAGTTGCTTACGGGGTTGGGGTTGGAAGGGGTGGTTTGATTCTCAGCCACATGAGGGAAGGCTCACAGGAGGGGCTGATTTTCTCTTCCTGGAACCTGCACAGCTTGCTCTGCTTACCAGAAGACTGGCTAATTAGCTTCTTGTTGGGTCCTCCCAGGCCCAGCATCAAAACATTGACTCTTTAGACAAAATTCATTTGCTGCTTGAGGTGATATCAGGGAACTTTATTTTCTTAGTGGTGATGCTTGGAAAAGCAGCCCCTCCAAGAGTTCTGCAGGAGCAGGAGGCACCAGGAAGGTTCCTGCATTTGTTACATTTCACTCTGTCCCAGAGAGTCATAATCTTCATTAGTATGGGAAGGCTCTGAGAATGTCAGCAGAAAAAAACATATACAACTTCATTCAAACTTTGTTTCCCAGCCTTAGTTGACTTTATTTATTTTTTTTATTTTTAATTTTTTTTTTGCGGCACCGGGGATTGCAGGGCAGGCACTTAAGCCACTGAGCCAAACTCCCGGCCCTGGTTTTTTTGAGGCAGGGTCGCACTATGTAGCTCAGGCCGGCCTTGCGCTCACGTTGTAGCCCAAGCCGGCCTCGAACTCACAACGCTCCCAAATGCTGGGATTAAAGGCGTGCGCCACCACGCCCGGCTCTCTTAGTTGACTTTATATAGTGGATGTCTTTTGTTCATCACTCCAAATTGTTCTTTCAACTCCTCACCCTATGCTATGTTCATGGAACCCAACTATCTGAGTTAAAACCCCAAATATCATTTCAAAGACTTCTGGATGTTTGGCAATAAAGAGAATGTTTGGAGAAAGGAAAGAGGGAGAATGAAAAAGGGAAAAGGGCAGTTAAGGTACTCATTTCTATCCCACAAGCTGACTGTACCAGGCAGTCCAGAGGTCTTTCCCCCACTCATGACCTTCTCCAGAGCTCTTCCCATTTCCACGAACTCTCCTCTCCTTTCATTTGTTCTGCTACAGCCTTTAGGACACCAGTTCCTTCTCAATTTTCCTACACACTACTTACACCTATTTAAATAGCCCCTATTTTAGGTAATTCAAAAATTACCAAATTTGAATATGCCATCATATTTCTTGCAGCAATATGTGATATCTTTTTACTTTGCTGATAGATATTTTATTTGAAAAACAAATTACCATATATTAAGTTAGGAAAATTCTTAAGGCACAAAATATTTTTATTATTACTGTTATATGACAAGTTTTATGTTGCTAACTATATGTGCTCAACCATTTCTTCGTGTGTGTACATTGACTAAGGTCACATTGGTGAAAAGAGCTATTCTAAATACTGAGTTTATTTCACTATTTGTCAGCTTTCCTCCTGTTTTTAAGTGATGGTCTAGTAATAATTACAGACATCAGTAAATCCTGCCATTCATTTATTTAATCAATGTATATATATTAAGTGTGTGTGTGTGTGTGTGTGTGTATCTTTTGCATTGTACTAGCTGCTGGAAAATAAAAAGGTAGAGAAAATTTAACAAACCAGTGCTCAAAAAGCAGCCTGTATTTCCACTGCTACAACAATAACAAAATACCAACAACAATAATGAAAATAGGAAGTTATCATTTACTAAGTTCTAAGTGAGATAAGATGTTCATGTAGTTGAAATTCTGTATCTGTATTTGGTAATTCAGTTTTCCTAGCAACTATACAAAATAGATATTGTTACTATCCCTATTTTATAAATAAGGAAATTGCCTGGTGTTGTAGTCAGGGGTTACAGGGAGAACAACTGCATAAGGACACAGAATTTGTAATACTGTTACGTAATAGTCACCCAGAGTTGAAAACAAGAAAGTGCAGGAAAATCTGTCCACAACACTAAAGACCCAGGATATTCAAACAAGGGCCTGGATCCCACAGCAATGTCTTGCATGAGTTCAGCTAAAGACCCAAAACACATGACAGTGCCTCCCACAAATCCAACTGGAAATCTAAGAACCCACAATAAGGACTCATGTCAGCCTATTTTACGGTTCTGCGCTGGGAAGGTCAAAGGTCAGTGGTGGAAGCTAGAAAGTTTATGCCAGTGGGGTGAAGGAGCTGTGCAGTAGGTTGAGGGTTCCACACTGGAGCCGAGAAGTCACACTCAAAACAAGGAGTGGGGCTGTCCTGAAAAGTACCACAGTCATCTGCAGCAGCAAAGAGGTCCCGCGCTTCTCTGACGATGAGAACAGTCGAGTACAGGTCAGGAAGCCCAGCGTGACAAGTTTCTCCAGCACACAGACTCCCCTTCGGAGCCAGGAAATGATGCACAATGTGAAGAGCAGAGCTCCCCCAAGGTGAACCGCAGCCACTCTCATTGATGAGGTCCCAAGCTCCTCCAATGAAAATGGCCAAATCCATACTGAGGAAGCCAGCATGACAAGCACCTCTGGGAGAACCATCGGCTCAAAACAGCATCTCTTGAAAGAACCCACAATGCTTCGCTCTTCTTATGCTTTGCTCTTCCACGTCTCTAATTATGCTAGCAACTTCCCTCAGGTGGGCCATCTGTACTCAATACTATGCTGATGTAATTCAGCTGGCGTTAAGTTGACCACCATTTTTTAAATCCATAACACCTGGCTAAAGGAATTGGTTCAAGTTCACATTGCAAGTCAGTGATGGAACTGAATTTTGTAGTCCAAACCCCGAGAAGGTATAACTGATTAATAATAATTCTAGTGACAAGTGAAAATACAATTGTGAGACTTATCTAAGTTCAGATCCCAAGAAAAAAAGGGTGAAGAGAGAAGATGCTCCAGACAGAAAAAGCCTATGCAAAATCATCCTTAGATTATCATGATCTTGTAGCATCCAGAGCAGAAGGTACAGAGAGAATCCCATCCTGACAGAATCCATGTTCTGTATGGGTCTTATTGATCTGTTAACTTTGGTAAATTCATTCATTGGAAAGTGTCTGCAGGCCTTTGATTTAAAAGTTACTGTCAACCTCTATCTGCAATATATTTTTACAAACTGGATTACCTGCTCACACTAGATAAAACTAAAATAGAAAAATACACAGACTATTACAAAAAATTCCCAAGGTAGTGAATCTTTTGTTTGCTTTTTCGTAAAGAATTCTCCAAAGCTTGACTGCATTCTCTAATATGTTCATGATGGAAATCTCTCCCCATTTCTTGCCTCTAGGCATCTATCTCTAGGTTTGGCTTTGTCTTCAGCCTTATCACTTCCTTGCAGCAACTTGTCCCGTGATCTGCAATGTGTGCAAGGTGCTGCCACAGAGACATCATTAGAGGAGCACTGTCTCAAGCAGAGCAAGGATTGGATTTTATGAGGTAGCAGGTAAAAAATGCTCTTGAAAGCTGTTTCTTGCTTCATCAACAGTGCCAAGGTTGAGAGTAAACGAAGCGTTCCACTTATCTAGGTTAGGAGAAATACCTATTGTAGTGCTAATCAGTCACTGCTGAAGCACTAAAAAGGGTGTGCTCAGTAAAAGAATCACTTCCGAATTCTCTAGCTACCTGAGCCACACATAAAGGACAAGGTATGCAATGAGAAGGATGGAGAATTTTTGAATCTGTGGTTATCTATAATGATGCCCATTCTTCTGACAAGGGGAAGAGATATACCTTGAACTTTGTCCCTCCTCTGCCCTTCTCAGTTAGTCCTGTATTCTGGACAAAAGCAGGAGAAAGACGGCTGAGGAGTACAATAAATTTCCTGCCACAACCTACATTTCCTCAGGTTGCCATGAGTTTCTTAGATGTCAAGTGTGTACTACAGAAGTTACTCTAGGTTGAAACTATTTGATCCTTCTCTAAGGTCCATACCCACAGAAGAGGACCAAAACAGCAGGGGGGTGGATTACTTTGAGGTCCAGGAGTAGAGGGCATATAGTAGAGAAAATGCTGAAATAAGACAGCGAAGTTTTAATAATTAGAATTCATAATAGAAATAATCACTCTGGGTTGTATTTTTCACTCAAAGTACTGAAAATGAAAAGAAAATATTATGTGCTCTAGGCAGATAGAAGTAGAGGGCTGTTCTAGATCCAGAATGTTATATTCACATTTATAATATATAGCAAGATTCATATTTACACATATCTGGCTCAAATTGACTATGTCCTCAAAAGACAAAATTTGAGAGCCCATTTATAAAATGACTTGCTAGGTTATGCTGTGGTTGGTCAATTAAGAGACACTAGTGTATGTCACTAATAGGAGGAAAACAAATGTTGCTTATCTGTGTATTAATCTGTATAGCAAATTTCAGTTTTATGAGTAATAAGAAAAACTATCATTGCTGGGCATGGTGGTGCATGACTGTAATCCCAGCATTCAGGAGGCTGAATCAGGAGAATTTTTGGAAGTTCAAGGCAAGCCTGGGCTACAAAGTGAGCTAAAGGCCAGCTTGAACTGCACAGTGAGACTCTGTCACAAAGACGACAAAATAAATAAATACCCCAAAAACCAAAAAACAAACAAAGCAAAACAGAGAGAGAGAAAAAATAGAATTGTCCAAAAGAAACAGGCACATTTTAAAAATGTATTATAAAAATCTCTTTGTCTGAATTACAAGGAAATTTTGATTTAGGCTTGCTTTATGTACTCTTTCAGTTACTGTTATGTTTAGCACACTTACCTTCAGTTATTATAATAGTTTTTCACATCCTGTGTTATTTTTATATCTATTTTCTATCTAATGTAACCATTAATTTCATTGTACCAAAACCTTCATGCAAGTATTGACATCTAAACAAATTTAATAATATTTGTTATCAGCCGGGCGTGGTGGCACACGCCTTTAATCCCAGCACTCGGGAGGCTGAGGTAGGCGGAGCGTTGTGAGTTCGAGGCCGGCTTGGGCCACAATGTGAGCACAAGGCCAGCCTGAGCTACATAGTGTGACGCTGCCTCAAAAAAACCAGGGCCGGGAGTTTGACTCAGCAGCTTAAGCGCCTGTCTGGCAGGTGTGAGGCTGTGAGTTCGATCCCCGGTGCCGCAAAAAAAAAAAAAAAAAAAAAAAATAATAATAATAATAATAATATTTGTTATCTATCTTTTCTTTGTTCCTAATGTGCTCATCTATTTTCAGCACATCTTAGAAATAGCAACTCATAGATCATTGTTACAGATTTATAGATAGAAACACTATGCAGTTACACAAAAGTGTGTGTGGATATATATGAAATTTTAATCATAAATACACAAAAATATGAGAATTTTAGTGATTTTAAAAATTTTTTTCTTTTAAATAAGAACAAGAAGAGCTAGTGAGGATGGTATGTAGACCTTTTGTCCCAATTATAATCTCACCACTCTCAGCTCCCAACACAGTTGGAAACATCATTTATCCACAGAATTCTTCTGTTGCTGTTTTGCTCCCAGGGAAGTGGAGAAAATAAAGAGTTCACTGCTTTTAATATTTTTGCTTTATATACTCATCATAGTGTTCTGCTTTAGCAAATACCCTCATACATTAAAAGCTTCCTTCATGTGTAACCTCAGAAATTTCTTTGGTAGGCTTGTCCTAAAAGCTTGTCCAAGAATTATATAAATGCCACTAAACCACTAGGATATCTATTTGTGATTTCTCTCTTTTTTACTTTAACCAAAAGTATGCTTCATCCCAAGCATAAATTTGCAGTAGGAATGTATTACTAATAGTAGAAACAAATTTCAATGTAAATTTATATTTTTCTAAATAGCAAAATGACAGTTTTTGGAAATTCTTTGCACACGACTCTCCAGGAAACCTCAAACCTATTATTGATTTCATACTTTGGAAGATTTTATTTCAATGTCCCCTACACTTAATTTTAGATAGAGTTTTTTTGGTCCTACCTGTGCACTTTGGCCACCTGGAGGATCGTCTGAGACTCCTCCTGAGTAGGTGACAGACTAATGTGTGCCTATGTAATTGAATGTGTGACATATGCAAGAAAGCTGTAAAACTGATAAGAGAAAAATCACATAAATAGATAGCTAAAAGAAGGAAACATCATGAATATGTTTTGAAAAAAACCAAAAAAGTTAAAAATAGAAGGATTTTATGCATGCGGCAGGTTGACAATGGAACCTGAAGCTGGTGTAGTGGAATGGACAGAGCTCCAATTTTTCTTTAAAATGTTCAAGTTTGATTTTAGCAGGAAAGCATTATAGACAGTATGAAAACACCAACTATTGAAAACATGGCATACTCCACTTATTTTATTGGAAGTATCTATTTGCATTTCCTCATTTCACCAGTAAATAAATAATTTACACTAAATTGTTGAGGAAAACTTTACTTGTGAAGATGACAGAGCAGATAAAACATGAATCCCTCAGCTGGTATTTAAATTATTACTGATTTAGGTTTATGTTTTATAATATTAACTCAGTCTTGTATTTACTTTACAATATATTTTTTTAAGTTTTCAAAATGTACCAAGTCATTTTCTTTTATAGACATATAAGATTAGTTATTTCTACTTGTAGGATGTAGATTAACTTTTAGACCAAAAGAGTTAGTGAGCTCTCATCTCTTTGAGATAATATTTTTTGTGTTGAATAATTCTCAAAACAAAACAAAATACCTGTTATCTTTTAAAAATTATTATGCAGGAAATCCCTATATGATATACTTTAAACAATCCAATATTCAAGAGATTAGGGTGCTACTATGCCCAATATTTTCCTATTCCTATCTTAAATCTGTATTCCAACCTTCAGTGACAATCATTGTTAGTATTTTAGTATGTATTTTCTTTTGTTATTTTCTATGAATTTACTAGTATGTGTATATGTCTACAACTTCACATATGTGGATTCTATTAAAATCTAAATTCAATATTTTTTGTTTGCCTGTTCTTTTCTCCACTGTCTTAGAGTTTTACCCATAAGTGCAATTTCTTTTCATAAAGAACACTTTGATATTTCAAATTATAGAAATAGTACCATAATATGTGGAAGATTAAGCTTACTCCATTTTCAAAAGCCTATTATCAAGTATGTTTCATTGAGCAAACATGAACAGACGTATTTATGGTCGCATATGTAAAACATGAAAGCAGAATTAATAAATAAATATAAAAATAGTCAGTTTCTATGAGGTGACAGGTCCCAAAACCGAGGTGCGACAGGTGAAAAGAAAACAAGAGAGAGACAAAGTTATGGGATCAGGGGGTCACAGTCTCTAGGACTACAGCCTTGAGTGTGATTCTCTTTGGCTATTTATTAAAGTCTTTTCTTTACAGAAAGCAGAAATGGGAAATGGGGTGGTGGTGGTAAAATACAGATAAGTGAGAACTTAATTTTTAGCTATCCCAGGGACCATCTTTGGCTATGTGTGGCCTTCAAGTTTACCGTTCTTTTGGTCGTATCTTAGCAAAGCGTCTCATGTTGTCCCAGCAGCATTCCACTGGGACTAAGGTCCTGCTTTCATTTCATTATACAGTATGCTTTAGCAAGACTTCTTCCAGAGCAAACAATGATGTGGCCTACCAGAACTCGAGTCCCTGGAGTTATAAGAGGTAATGTTAATTTATATTTTTTCCCACAAATAATAAATACAAAATACTCCATAAATGCTGCCAATGATATTTAACAAATTATTTTCCTCTGGTTGGATAAGAGTCATCTAACCCAATTCCCAGTCAAAAATAAATAACAAACTAAAACTGATTTTACAAGTATTAGGTGGCAAGTTATGTAGGAGTTACTTTTTAATAACAATACTTGCCTATACTTTAAGCTGTCAGAAAATTCTTTCCATATATCTGAGGTGAACTCTCCTTTTAAGGTTAATATATTATCCCTGGTCTACTCTCAGGAATCAGAATATTTCTATTTCAGCTAGGTAATATCTTCACATCTTGAAAGAACCATGGTGACTCTTCAAAATGTTGCCCTCTACAGATTAAACATTTTTAGATACTTTAATCATGTCTAACTAGACTGGTTATTTATCATTTCCCTTTCCCTTTTCTGTATGATGCAGGTTTATAGGAATCATATGAAGAAATAATAGCCAGAAATAATGAATAGTCAAGTGGAAAAATCTGAATAGCGTGCAAAGCCTTCCATGAGCACTGATACTACTTATGTCTTCTATTATTTTGCTGTCTAACTCAAAAAGAATTTGAAAAGTCCGGAACAAACTTTTAAGAGATCATACCTGTTTTTTTCTACAAACTGATACCTATTCATGTATGCCGCATTTACAATTTAGGCAGAAAGATGGCCATGCAGGGCCGTGCCGTACTTCAAACTCCCCCATCCCTGCCGCTCACCAGACACTGACTTGATTAATTACACACTTAGGTTAAAACCAACAGACTTTATTTCAGTTCTACTTTACTTGATTTTTGGAGGTACAAATTCCCTTTTTTCTAACTACATTTTTGCTTTCTTTGAGGTGAATGTCATTTCCCTCCCAGAATTTTTTCTGTTAACCTCAAAACTTTTTGTGGTGTTGATCATGTCATTCGATTGCAACTTATTTCTCTGGGTTCTGAAAGAGAGTAGATGTACCTTCTGTTTCATTTAGATATGCTTCATCTCAGGGAAATACAACCCTTGAAAGGATGGATTTGATTAATTTATTTGAAAATGAGACCTATGATTCCTTGCCACAAATATAGCTGATTCTGCTAAATTTTAAAAGCTTTTTTATTTTAGAAGATTCCAATTGCTTCCTAAAATAGAAAAATTTGGCTAAATAGAGATTTTTTTAAATATTTGTCATTGGTCAGGCAATGTGCCAAAACTTTCAGACTGTATTGTTATGCTAACAAAATATAGTATGTATATGAGAATGTATCTATGAAATGAAAGCTGCAATTATGTCAGGAGAAGAAGCAACTCCTATCTTGTCTTAAGGTATAAAATATGAAATATAAAAATTATTATCTTATAGCTATTAAATGTCAGTTTAGGGCTAGGATTTTGGTGTTTTCTTTTCTCTCTGGTTTCCAAGAAACTGACAAATTATTTCTTAGTTTTGAATGCCTTATTTCAGAATTCTGACTAATTAGTAGAAGCATCAATTTCTCCATGCTTATTGATATACCTAAGCTTGTATTACTTTTGTAACAAATTGAATATATTAAACCTCTATTGTTCTTTTCAATAAATCTGGAAAGAAAGCAAATGTCCCTCTTTTGCCAGAAATAATCCTATGTTTCCACAAAGTTGGCTAACTTTCAGTGTTTATTTTGTTTACTATGTATTGTATAAATCTCTGTTAAATGAATATAAGAAAAGTAAAGAATTTTGCACATAATCTTATATGTATATTTTTAACACCTCGAGGTTTAGTATTTAACAGCATTTATTGAATACCCATTTGATTATTATATGGTTTCTTAAATAATTTTTAATTAAGATCTTAGACATTAGATGAATCATGAATATACTTAAATACCAGCCATTTTATGTCTTTTGGTACATTTTTGCCTATACGGGTGAGGTCTATATCTTTGCAAATTCTAACTGCTATATCCATTTTCATTTCATTGATAAACTATATTTTGAAAAGACATTTTGCTGTTATTGAATGTCATAGTTTGTTTTTAAAGCTAGGAATAATCTAAAAATTTCATTTTCATTGTAGTAAATGTGTACTAAAAACTTTTCTCCACTGTTTACTGATCTGTAGTTTTTTATATGTATCTTATTGATATAACCTCAAAACTCCCATAAAGCTAAAGTGCATTTGCATGAATTTACAACTGCATTAAAGTTATTCAGAGTTTTACAGTGCAGGACAGTTTATGTCCTTCATTCCTCTATTTTAAATGTTTATAATAAAAAAATTTCCTTCAAAATATAAAAACATGATCAGTAGGTCTAAAGGCACTTTTTAATATTTTTGGAACTTCACTTCTGAAGTGAGCTGTGTGCACTACCCAAGGATTGGGCTTTCCACTCAGTCAGGATGCTTTTCCTCAATTGTTCCCATAATTATAGTTCCCACACTGCAGAATTTCCTGTTTCTTCTTGTGCATTTGCTAGCACAAATGGAGTCATTCTACTTTTGAAGTCCTTCAGTTTCTTTTACGCGAATCAAATGTATAGGTAATTAAACTAATTTTCCATTTAGTCTCCTAAAATGCACTTTGCATAATAGCAATTTTATTCATGCCACATCAGTCATTCTTTTGCAAGTACTGATGGTAGCTCTCACTGATTTCTTAGTTTCCCACAAGTTTCATTTATTTTATTTTCTATTTTTATGTTCCTTTATTTATTAATTTCCCCCCAATGGTTCAGTGGTTCCTTTGTTCTTCCAGTATGAATACCCTTGTTAGGAAGTGTTTGTTTCATTGCCTGCCATCCTTTTACTACACCTTTTGTGTTAGATTTTGCTTTTTCCTTTTTCTTTTACTTGAGTGGGAATCTGACCTCCAATCCTCTCCTTTATTTTGTTAATAATTTTTGAAATCTCTCAATGATATTTATAATTTTTCTTTATTACATTGTTATTTTTCATGTTATTTGTTGACTAGAAAGTGGTAAAATCTAATTCATTTATTTGTCTTTTCCATGACTTTCTTCTTTTGTAGAATTTATCCTTTTTAACAGTTTCCCTCTACTAGATCAATGGCAGTGGAATAAATAACTGATCTGTTTCTTAGCTGTGATCAGCATATTTAGGAATTGGCAGAATGGTTTCTTTGAGTTTTCTAAATATGATCACAGTACTTTATGGATTTTCTTTTCTTTTCCCCCTCTTTTTTTACAAAACAGTGTAAATATGGATTGGATTGCAGTTTTTTTTAAATATGTGTTTGCAATTCAAGTAAATTTACCAGGACTTAAACTGTAATATGAATAGATGATATTTCTCAGTCTATCGTAGAAGAAAGAAAGCTAAACTTCTGTTAGCAAAGACATTTTTTTTCTACATGTTATGTCATACACTTTGCATTTTTTTCTGGTTTCCAAGTTTTGTTTGGTTTTTGGTTTGTTTGTTTTCTTTGTTTCCATCTTCAAAATGAAGATTTTACTTCTTTTCATACCAAGCTACAATAGAAGATTTTTGGGAAGATCAGATTAAGTATTTTTCTTTGTGGTTTATGTACTATTAATATTGCTCCTATTTTATCTGTGGTCATTATCTTACAGTGAAAGGAAAAAATGCAATGTGGGTTATAGTTTTTGAGATGTTTCACAAAATGTGCTATGTTGAATGTTTTCTCCAGTTTTGAGCAAATTACACAGCAGGTGAATTGCACATGCCTTCTACTCTTTTGATAGAATTACAAAGACTTCTATAAACTAGAACAACTCTCAAATAATTACTGATCTTCTAATTCTTTAAGTTACCTCCATAGTAGATTATTCCCGTGCTACATTCTTCTTTCCCTTAATTTTTCACATTTGTTCCTCAACATGAAATGTCCTTTGACCTGGTCTTGTGTTAATCTAAAATGGCTTAGGTATCACAGATCAGTTGTCAATGATGTTCCTAGAATGGATGTGAAAATGATTTTAAGCAAAACATTCCTTAGCTAAAAAGAGTATTTTTGCTTTTTACAGTATCAAATATCTATTCTGAGAGATAATCCCTGCAGACAAACTAGTCAATTAGGGTTGCATGCTCTGTAGGTATCTCACTTTTAACATTGCCCTCAAATATTTTTAATTATTTGTTCTCCCCAAACTCTTCTTTCCATTATTCTTAACTTTGTTAATCTATTCGTATTTATTC
Organism: Dasyprocta punctata; assembly: GCA_004363535.1. Classification (NCBI taxonomy): domain Eukaryota; kingdom Metazoa; phylum Chordata; class Mammalia; order Rodentia; family Dasyproctidae; genus Dasyprocta; species Dasyprocta punctata. Next base: position 3,006 of record RJWM01014544.1, on the reverse strand, counting down.
ATATCTTCAAGTGTTAAATGTCGGAATTACTGTTTATTATTCCTTTCATCATTCCAACAATTAATTGGTCAATGGGTGATCTTGATTCTACTTTTAAATGTTTCTAAATATCCTCTCTCTTATTCTTACTCTGTGTCAAAGTTTTATTTTAGGTAAACTGGATTAAATTGACATAACTGAAATGTGTGGTCATCTTGCATAAAGTTAACTTTCAGGATAACATATAACACAGCAAATGCATTCTTGGGCATAAATTACAGAGAAATAAAAACATGTTCTTATAAAAGTCTGTATGCAAAAAATTCACTGCATCCTTATTTGCAACAGCCTTCAGTTGGAGTGATTTCATTATCTTTCAATGAGAGAAAGAGAAAACAAATGTTAACACACAGTGAGAACTGAACACTACTCAGCAACTGAAAGGAACAAACTATTGGAATGCACAACTTGATTATTCACAAGACATTATACTAAATAAAAAAAGTCCACATTAAAAGTTTAATTACTATATGATTATATTCATATAAAATCTCAGAGTGACAAAATTGTAGTGATGCATATAGTTCAGCAATCTCTAGAAACTGGAGTGTGGTGAATTTCTTACTATTCAGGGGAATCATAAAGGAGTTTAATTATAGTCAAAGAGTGCATCTGCGTCCTGTTTGTGGTGACTGTTACACAAATCTATGTACATGATAGATTTTCACAGAACTCTACACCAAGGGAAAAAATTGGTACCTGGAAAACCTGATGAATATGAAGAAGACCAGTACTCTGGTTAATTACATTGTGCTAGAGTTCATCATCTGCTTTGGCAACGTTCTTGATGGCATACAAGTACGTATGCATTTTATTTATTTTTTGTTTTTTAAAATGGTGCTTTGATTGTTTGTTTTGTTTTTTATTATCAGGAATCAAACTCATGACCTCATGCTCGCCAGGCAAGTGCTGTGCCACTGAGCTATATCCCCAAACCTACATATGCATTTTAAAACTTGCTCACTTAAGCTGTTTTAAAATGAAATGTTGCAAGAAAAATAAAAAGAAACTTCTACCAGTTCCTCAAGGCCCAAGAATTAATAAAATCCACACTTTTCCCCAGGCATACAGTGTAAATCCAAATTGTTTTTAAAATCACCTTAACATCACCATTTTTACAATTTTTGGTAGCCATTGGAAAACCCTCACAGGTATGCATGCAATGCTCCTCCGTGCCAAATTTCTATTTATGTTTAAACACATTGGCATAAGTCCTCTTCATTAAAATCCTTTTTAAAAGTGCTATTCCTACCCTTTCATGCTACAACACCATATCATACATGTTTTTCAGAACTTACCATGATTGGCCGTATTTTTAGTGTGTGTATGCCTTGAATTGCTCCTGTGGACTGTGAACTCAAAATGCAGTATAGCATCTTGCTAGTCCAGGTTCAGTCTCAGAGAGACTGAATATTAGTCAAGCAAATTTGTAAACTCAATCTGAAATTGATTTCAGTACACAAAAACTTATTTCCTGTGTTTTTGTCGAGCTGCTACCCTTAGACTTTGCTAATAGAAATATTTTTATTTTCCTCCACCCACACTGAATGCCTATTTTGCATTGTTATTTCTGACCTCTGTAGTCTGACCATACTGAAGCAGAGATTTAGTGCTTTTCAGATATATTTTTAAAAGCAACCTTCATGAATCTAATAAACACTAACACCATCTGTGCTTTTCTATAGCCCAGGGAAATTCCATCTAGAGTTACAGGACATTTTTGAATAGAGTTAGAAATATCTACAGTTCCCTTGGAGTCTATAACATTTTATTTGCCTGGTATTATGTTTGTGGCATCTAATACTTTCTGTTATGTACTATTATAGGCACAATTTAAAAAATATTTGTTTTATATATATGCTTTTAGGTCAGGATTTCAGGAAGTCATTTTAGATTGTATTGGTTTTGTATGGTAGAATTATTTTCTAAAAATGACAGTAGTGACAACATGACAGACAGTGGTAATCTGTCATAGAAAAGAAATGCAGAAAAATACATTTTGTATTCAACAAATTGTACATTATATTGAATGCTATAATTAGCAATATGTTGACATGCTTACTAATTCTGAATTTTTATTCAGTGTAATTTCCAAGGATTTTCTCATATTCTTCTAGTCATCAGTTAGTGAAGCACAATCCTTCCTGCTGTAATAACTTTTCACTTTATGGTAGACAGTACAGAGCAAATGCAATAAGTGTTAATTGAGAGAATTAATATGATTCATAGACTTTCCAAAATATTCCAGTCAAATTCTATATCTTATACAGTATTACAAAGTTCTTCATGAAATGCTTTAGCTACATTTCTATTTTTTTACAAATTCTTTGCTTATATCAGGGATTTAGTTCAGTGGCATAAGCGCCTGCCTGGCAAGCGCAAGGTCATGAGTTCAATCCCAGGTACCAAAAACAAAAACAAAAACAAAAAACAAAACAAAACAAAAGAGAAAAAGAAAAAGAAAAAGAAACTCTTTGCTTATTATATTTCATTTTTCCATCCTCTCACACCCAAATATTTTATTCCCTTGGAATTTTTCGCTAGCTCTTTTTGCAGATCAAGATATCTAGCTACACAGTGTCTTTCAAACCTTAGTTTAATTGTAGCTTCCTTAGAAAGACCCTTCCCGACTGCCCGACATCAAGCAGCTGTATTGTAATGTGTGTGTGGAAGCAAACTTAGAATAGCTCATTGCAGTTGAAGGCGCACATCTCTGTCCAACTACACATTCAGCAATATCACACTGGTAGACTGAATCTGCTATTAGGGGAAGATTTATACCACAGAAAATAGCAAATAATGTATCCCAGGATTTGTTTGTTCATTTTAGAGACTGGTTATTAAACATCAGCCAGCATTAAATCACCTCTTTCATCTCTTTATATGTAACTACTTATTTTCTTTGCACTACTTATTAAATCTTTTCTCTTTTTATAAAACAGTATTCCTATACATCTATCTACTTGT
>RJWM01014543.1:0-50206 GCA_004363535.1 Dasyprocta punctata | reverse complement strand
CCACAGTGATATCTGTGCACCCATGTTTATAGCAACACAATTTGTAATAGCCAGATCTTGGAAACAACCCAAGTGCCCATCAATCAAAGACTGGATAAAAAAGATGTGGTATTTTTATACAATGGAGTACTACTCAGCTATTAAGAAAGATTGCATTGAGACTTTTATAAGTAAATGGTCACGACTTGAGACCATACTCGTAAGTGAAATAAATCAAACCCATGTGTGTAAATACCGTATTGTCTCCCTAGCGTAAGAAACTGAAAACATATATATGATCCAAAATCTATAGTAAATACTATGTAAGGGTAAAAAACAGCTCGAAGAGCAAAAGTAACTGGGAAGGGAAAAGGGGGAAAGAGGGAAGGGAAAAGGAAAAGATAAATCTGTGTATGTGTATATGTATATGTAAGGTAACTAAAATGAACACACTGCTGAATGTATTCATTATTGAGAAAGAACAATTAATACTGATATGATTAGATCAATTTTACATGTCTATATCTGTTAATGTAAACAACCATTTTAAACATAAGGATACGCAATATTGCAAGCATTGTCAAGTTTCTATTATCCTGTTTTGTAAACCTGTAATGTTACTGTTGTGCATTTACTCTAGTCGTTTGTTTGTCTGTTTTGTTTTTTTGTCTTTGTTATATATGTATTTTTTCTGCTTAAATTAAAAAAAAAAGAAGTAGTTTCAAGACAGAACAGAAGCACAAAAACTGAAAACTTTGTCTTAATCAGCTTTGACCTCACTATGCAAATACATGAGGTAGTGAAATTATAAAGTAAAAAAGTTCATTTTAGGTCACTGTTTTTGAAGTTGTCATTCGTGGTGGATTGACCCTGTTGTTTTGGGATTCTGGTAAGTCAGCACATCTTGGAGGAAGCATACAGTAGTCAAACCATTCATCTAAAGGATGGGAAGCCAAAGAGAGTGAATAAGGAGCTAGGGGCCAGCTCTACTTTTCAAAGACCCACCCCAAACAACTTGAAGATTCCCAATAGGCCGAATCTCTTAAAGATTCCAGCACCTTCCAGTAGTGCTAGCCTAGGGATCAAGCTTTTAACATATAAGCTAAGGACACAGCCCAGATCCATAGTATAAAATATGGTGAATATAGACCTTTCTAGTAAAGTTTGCTCTAGTGGATGGTAAGAATAACCAATTGATGGAGAAAGAAATAAGAAAGTGAGAAGATGTTTTTGTTTGTTTATTTCAAAAATATAAGATAAATAGTAGTCTATATTTATGTTTATGGAAACTTTTTCAAAATAAGGGGTAAAACGACAATGCAAGAGATGAGAAGATTTTTAGTGCAATGTCTTTAAAAAGCAAAAAGTGATGATCTAATGGCAGGTTTGCGTTTTCTTGGTTCTTCAATAATTCATCCTTGATAATATGTCAAAAGAAATAGGTTCAGGTGAGCAGGCAGATAGCAATGAAAGATAAAAATTAATTTCTGGTTGAACTGATTTTTCAGTAAGTTGACATGTAGTATCAAAAATTGAGCATGAAAATGAGGGAAAAGCTGTTGTAGCTTTGAAAAGGAACAAGTAGAAATAGTTACCTCTCATGATTAGGGTAATGGTTCAGAATTCTGACTGGCTGTAAAAGATAGGATTACTGGTGAAGATGTCTAAGACACATAATTTAATCTGGATGCCTTTAAAGAGAGAGAAAGCAAAATACAAAAACAGTTTTTAGGTCCAAGGTCATCTTTGCCACATGAGACATTTGGGAAGAAAGCATCCAGCATTTGGAAAGGCTGCAGGATCTTCAGGGGATAGTCACACAACAAGAGGCAGTTATTTCATAAAAATTTGGAAGTTTTAAGATTTTGAAAAGAAAATGTAGTTAGGTATCTACTTTTACTACCTGGGCAAATAAATTTTATAGAAATAAAGTAACTGAGTGAAAAAACCCAAAGAACACAATACGGGGTTTTAGCTAATTTTTCAATAATAAGAACTTTTCTAGAATAAAAAAAAGGAAATAACTACACAGAAAACATCAATATGATTATCTAAAAGACCCAGACCTTTACTGTGGGGATGAAAATGGATTAATAATCATAACATGCATGAAACACTTATATATAAATACAACAGACAAGTCCTCATAGAAAATACTTTGCAGAAAAGTCCAAGGATTTTCCAAAACATTTCATTTTTTTTGATGCATGGTACAGCGGTGTAATTTAAAAGCTTAAAGAGTCATGATGGCATACAGTGAAGAGTGTAGTTTTGCAATTAAAATTATTATGAGTACAAATATCAATTTGCCTTTTATCTTCTGAGTAATTGTAACTTTTTAAAAAATCGTCATTTTATTTCAGGTTTTGAAATTCTTTTCAGTTTTCGCTATTTATTAACGTATATAGAGTACATGATGATTATGTTCCTCCACGGGGAGTCGGCACACATGCACACATCTTAACTCTTTCCTTCACCCTTTTCTTCTCCCTCCTTCTTACTCCCCCCATCTCTTAGTTCCTTTTCCACTTACGAAAGATCTATATCCCCTTTTCCTGATGTCTATCTTTCCTTTTACTTTTTATGTATATTCTGGTCTTCTTACATAAGAGATACCCTATGATAGTTAAGCTTGTCTGTCTGGTTTATTTCACTTATTTATTTTGCAAGGTCCATCCATTTTCCTACAAATGAATCAAGTTCAAACTACCTTGTTGTAAAAAGGTAAATATCAGAGTGTCATTCTTAATATGTATGAATGTGTTACGTACATACAAATAAGCTAAATGCACAGTGCTTGGCACAAAGAAAAAAAATTGATGTTGTTCACTGTTGTTCTTATAATAGTAGTAAATGTTGTTGCTATCATTACTATTATAATTAGATGTGTTGAAATTAGATACCTAAGTATTTTACTCATCTAGAGTTCTTATAATATTTTTATTACTGTAGTCATTAATGTTTCATAATGAATAAATGATGTTCTATTCAATTGTCAAGTACAATATTTTAAACATTGTTATTATTCAACTCTATTCATTACTTAGTCAGATATTGATGGCTCCTAACCCAAACACTTTGCAATTGCAAACTAAAGTGCTGCAATATAAACCATACAAAGTTAGAACAGTGATGGTAATTATAATCTAAACATGTGCTAGTCATACAGAAATAAAAATAAGTTGAAAATATAACATCATAAATGTTTATTGTTTAAATTTCCCTCAGAGAAAGCCAAAATATGAATTAAGACAAATGTGACAAAGCTAAAGCAAACAGGAGATGCTGTGACCCTCCCATATTGGTGGCCAAAGGAGACCGTACTTACTCTCAGGGTTTAGAGGACAAGAAAAAAACGTGGTCCCCAAGCCCAAAGAGAGTTGGGTCACAGAGGGTGGTGTACTCTCGGAGAGACAGTGCACGGGTTACAGTGTCAAAGTAGTGGTGGGGCAGAGAAAAAATGACTTCAATTTCCCTTTCTCCTCTCATATTTTGGAAGTATCTTTTGTTGACTACACCAAACTGAATGTCAGCTACCAAGATTATTCCCTTGGGGCTCAAAAGAATATGGCGAAGCCAGAGTGGTCTGGGCATATGATGTATTGGGATGGGTTATGAAGAAAAGTATAACAGATGAACAATGCTTAGCAATTATTGTTTCCACTAGTTTTCTTTTCTTTTTTTATATTTCTCATTTATTCAGTTCTACCTCAGGGCACGGATTATTTTCTGTTATTTTGAAAAGATAGAGAACAGTGACTTGAGATGTAAATAAAAAGTGACTGAAGTCATATTGAGTGAGACTATTACAAACTTTATATTCATTTCAAGTTCTAAGAGATCCAAATTGTGTTGACCTTATTTTTCAGGCTTTTGAATTTTAATATTGAACTTTATCAGTCATGGTCAGTAGTGATGTGTTCATGTCTGATATGGAAAATCCTTCTGTCAATCATATCACTCCTTGCTGTTTCTAATCATCTTGAATGCATCAAAAAATGTTAGCATTCATAGAAGGCAGACATCAGACTCAATAACCTTTGTACTCACATATTCTAAGCAAATTATGAGAAAAAATGATCTGCTTCCAAATTTCCAAGGTAGAAAATAAAAAGACTGGACATAAGATCTGAGTATTTAAACCAGCACTTTATTCTCTTGGAACAAATGTAGACAAATCATTGTGGATGACATACATCTTGGGTCTGTCTGATTGAGAGACAGATGGAGGAGATCTGTGTGTTTTTAAACGTTCTGTGGATATTTCATATTTTTGACTAAAGTGGGTAATGACTATACAATCCACACACTACTGTCTAATATATGTTTAATTAATATTATATAAAAGGCTTGCTGTGGTTTTTTATGCAAATAGAACCGTAAGTATATCTGTAGGTTTCCTTTTCTTTCTTACTTCTCTCTTCTGGTGTTTTGCTCTCCTGAGGTACAAAACCGAGCAACAAAATTACCTTAAAGAGGGTTTATGAATCACAAAGGAGAATTCTTTATGTACCTTGTTTCCATATGAAAGTAGCAACATTTGTGCATAAATGGCTTGCATCATTTTTTTATGAATTGGGCCTTAAGTGCTCATGATTGTCCTTGGTATTCATTTTTTAGTCATTAAGTAGCGTTGAAACAACAGGAGGAGAAAAAAGGAAACATTTTGTACCTGTGGTACACACTTGGACAACACAGCTTTAGGAAAATAGCTACACTCTTATCCTTTTATATGTAAAAATTATGCAGGGACAAAGACAAGTGTGAATTGATGAAAAGGCAAATAATATATTTCTGAAGCATTAATAGTCAAAGCCACACTCAGGATGAGAAATGCATTGATTTTCTTATTTGACTCAGGTGCACTCTCATATTTTGCCAATCTATATAGATCCATTGACAGAAGTAGGCTGCTTTGGATGAAAAAAAGAATAAATCTCTTCTTAACTGTAGGTTAATGTGTCACCTCTCTTACAATATTACACAATAATCACCTCTAGTGACTGAAGAAGAAGGGAATGACACATAAATGTTTTTAAGGTTAGTTTTTTGTTTTACTATCTTTTATTACAGACAAAATATGAAAGGTTGAGACAAGAGAGATATTTCTTCAGAACACTTGTAAAAACATCTAGAAATTTTTCTGTTTTATTATGGGGTGAACTGCATCCCCTCAAAATTCATATGCTGAAGTTCCAACCCTCAGTATCTCAGCATGTGCCTGTATTTGTAGATAAGACCTTTAAAGTCTTATAATAACTAAGGTAAATGAAGTCATAGGGGTGAGTTCTAATCTAAACTGACTCCTGCTCTTATAAGAAGAGATTATGGCATATATACAAAGGCAGATAGTTAAAGAGACAGATAAAAAGTCACCATAGATAAGTATTTACATTTCTGAAACATTGATCTCAGATTTCTAGCCTCTAGAGTCCTGAGGGAACAAATTCGTGTTGTTCAAGGCATTCAGTACGTATATTTGTTGTGACAATCTTACAAAACACATTCAGTCTCCAAGTCTAGTTAACAGGATACTGTACATTATAAGTAATATTTCTCCCTCTCCATTGAGGTTAATGGGGGAGAATGAGTTGTGGGAGATGGAAATTTTTACCACTTGCATCTATTGAATGTTGAACCCAGTTCTTCCTAACATACCCTAAACTTACAGTTTTTATGCCATAGATTATTAAAACACTTTCTTATTGTTCAGCTGTTAATACTAATAGTTTTACTTAGATTTGTTATGTAAGGTAAGCTTTGTTTTGATTTTAAAGGTATTAAAGCAAAAATATAAATAACCATCTCTATTAAAATCAAAATCTCCACATTTGACATGTTTCCCCTTAGACTGGGCTGTTTCTTTATGACCTTAAACATACATTAGGAAATGTCCAAGTCTGTAAGCATCAAACTTCCTGAATGCTTGCACTGAACTCATTGCTGAGGTCTGAAAGATACAATATATATTTAATATGCATTTCAAGAACTGATGAATGAATGACTGCTTTCTCTACCACAAAGTTCCCAAGTAAACAAGGCAGAAAACACAATTAAGAGCACAATGCAAAATAATGCTAAAGGGTGAGCCTGCACTCTAAAGAAAACTGTTTTGTGGTGTGAGGTGATCCAATTGGCCTGTGGACTTCATCTTTACTCCAGTTAATTTTCTGACTCTATTTTCATGCTAAATTGTTGGCACCAAATACATGTATAATCAGTTCTATATTATAACATTTCTAACCTAGGGCCTCCTGCATGCTAGGCAAATGCTCAACCACTGAGATCTCCCCATCCCTAAAAATTTCCTATGAAATAATGCAACAAATGTAGTAGTGTATGATCAGAAACTGTTGTACTCTCTCAACTACAAATAAGGCAGAAGACTCCCAGAATCTGCCACATTGTCTAAGAAATGGAACACTAATAATATTTCAAATATATAGAAAATTTGTGGAAAGCTTCAACCCACACCATGAAGATGGCTGCCATTCCACAATCTGTGGAAGGAGCCATTTTGTATGGAACAGTGGACTAGTAATACCTAGAATAAGAATATAGTGGCCTTTAAGGTGTTTGTCAAATTATACGAAGAGGAAAAGTTAAGAAAAGAAAAACACACACTATCAGGGGAATAGATAATGTGAAGTTAATTGCTGCATTTTAATAAAGCTGATTAAAATTTAAAAAGACAACAGAAAAGAGTGAATTTTCACTAGATTTTTGAGAAATTAAGGGATGAGAAATAGGATAAAAGCAGAAGCAAGAGCATATCTTGGGTACGACAAGGATATTTTACTTAAAAGTTTTTGTTAAGAGTTCATGATACAGATTTTCCCTTGTCCTACATAACGGCTAATGTGTGGGGGATGTTTGAGTTTTGGTGTTCTATTAGGAAATTAATCTGAAATGTAGAATCAGAAAGTAATTTTTCAGGTCTAGTTTATGGTTTCCATGTCACCATCTTTTGTTATCTTTATTATGTAATTGTATTTTTTTTACATATTAAAATGTCTCCCAGGGAACTGAGATCGATAATAATAGCACTAGTAACAAAAATAAGAATTCATAATGGATTCTTTTTACAGAGAAGTTACTCTAGGTTGGGTGCCAGTGTAAATGCTGCATGTATTATTTCTTAACTTTCACAAATGCTATTACTTTCCTTACTTTACAATGGGCACAATTACACACATAACTTGCCTTTACTATGTGATATAGTTATATTTCCCCTCTTTTTGTTTAAAATGTAGAAGAGCTGCTATAGATAAAAAACAACAGGTATTAGAAAAGTCAATATTGCTCTCATATTTTTTTCATCTTTGGTTTCATAATGTCTTAGTTACTTTTTACTCATTGCCAAGACAAAATACCTGACACCCAAAATTAGGGAAGGAAAGGTTTATTTCTTACAGTTTCTCAGGAGTTTCAGTCCACACTTAGTTGGCTCCAAGGCAGCATGGTGTGGCAGGGCTGCCATTCATGCTGGCCGCAACCACAACTGTGAGGCGTGCTGGTGAGAGAGAAGGTGGAAGAGCAACAGGAAGACCTGCCTCCTTTACACTGTGCATCAGTTCCACCCCTGGGTGGGTGCAGCACTCACATTGCTAATCCCCACACCAGACAACAAACCAATAACAAACCAATAACTCAGCCCCATCAGAAGTATATAAGGACTTGGGGGGACATAGTATATCACCCAATACACATCATAAATGCAGAAAATAAAGAAATTAGTTTTCATATTTTGAGTTTGCCCCTTCTGAATTTTTTTTGTTTTTTGGTTTTTGGGGTTTTTTTGTTTGTTTGTTTCTTGGACAGGATCTCATTATGTAGTTCAAGCTGGTCTTGAAGTCACTAGGGAGCTCATATTGGCCTTGAACTCATAGTGATCCTTCTGCCTCAGTCTCCTGAGTGCTGAGATTACAGGAGTGTGCCAACAAGCCCAGCTCTGAAATCTCTCTTTCAAAGAAATCCTTCAAAGTCACAAAACTAATAAGAAGCAGAACTATGACTTAAAACAAATTATTCAACTCCAAATATAATGTGTTTTCTCATTTTATAACGTATGGCAACAGAAAAGACTTGAGGAAAATCACAGCACACAACAAAAGAATTAGCTCACACAATTACTGTACTAAATTAGTCAAAACATTGATAACAAAACCAGCTATTAAACCAAATTCTGTGTTTAATTAGTTGATAAAAAGCAAGAGTCTACACTAAATGTACTAAATCCTGTATTGCTATCACTCTGTTCTTTCGTTCTTTCAAGTTGACAACAAGTAGATCTACTAGACTTCAAATAGTAATTGTTTTAAGAGGAACCTTTTATTTCTTGGTATGTGATTTTAATTGACATGCTTTCCATTAAAATGTCAGTTAACCTTAAGTTTCACCTTTGATTATTTAAAATAGATACTGAATAATTTTGTTGCAGACACAAAACTGCAAAACTTTAATGAGGTAAATTGCTTAAGGAGCTCCTGCTTAATTAGTTTAGTCACTTGCTGTCACTTCTAATTAGATAACTAAATTTTCTACTTTCGTAAAATACCATATTTAGTGCAAACTCAACACTAATAGCCATTAGGTTAATGTAACATAGTTACATTTGTGGGTTTATTTATGAAAATGTAGTTCTGTAAACATATTTTACTTGCCTTTTAATTTCAATATGTACTGCATTATTTTTCTCTGTGTCAATTTACAACTTATTTAAAATAATGATTTTGAAATATGATTTCTGTAAAACATAAATACAACTGATAGTTATTGGGTTTGTCATTTTGATTCATAAAGCAATCAAAAATCTTATAAGATCTTATATATATTTTTAAAGGAAACCAAAGTTCATAGAATCCTTGCTGAGCAAAAGTTCCTGCTAATCTCCTCTGCTTCCTCCCCAGTAAGGTCATTCCTCTCTCCTTTGTGTGTGTATGCTAGATTCCAATCTGTGCCTCTCCTCAGCCTCTTTGACCTGGTCCAATTATGTCTTTAATATATAATGTAGCTATGTCTCACATTTTAGATACAAATTGTAGAAGAGTTACAGTGAATTAAAAACTGCTCATTAGGAAGCATAGACATTACTTGCTCATATTTTTAATCTTCAGATTAAATCATCAGCATCAAAAGAAAGGTTTCTTTTCATATTCGGAGCCATTTTATTTTCTTATACAAACACAAAAAGTAGCCTAAGGATGATATTTTTAGTCACATGATATAATTAGGAGTTCTAAGAATCAAACCATTTTTGGCCATCATCAGATCTTCAGACCCTGAAATACTATTCCTATTCACTATTATATTAAAAGCCAACCATTTATGTAGATTTCCCACCTTTGATGCTATGTCATTTATCTACCTACAAAAACAAGAAGATGTTTATCATTGCTTTATAAAACTTTATTACCACGTTGTAATACATATATAATAGAGAATAGAAAATATTCTGTAACGTATCATATTAGCTTATAAATTAGATAAAAAAATTCTATTTGACGGTCTTGAATGTCTTTCCATTTTAGATTGTATAGTATCTTTGTCTTGGTTACTTTTTGCTCATTGCCGAGACAAAATACCTGACACCCGAAATTAGGGAAGGAAAGGTTTATTCTTACAGTTTCTCAGGAGTTTCAGTCCATTAGTTGGCTCCAAGATAGCGTGACATGGCGGGCCTGCTGTTCATGGCGGCTGCAAGCTGCAAGCTGTGCTGGAGAGAGAGCACGGAAGAGGAAGACCCACCTTCCCTTACACTGTGTGTCAGCTCCACTCTTGGGCGGGCACAGCACTCACATTGTCAATCAACAAACCAGCAACAAACCAATAACTCAGCCCCATCAAAATTATATGAGGACCTGGGGGTACACTGCATTATCACCCAATACAATCTTTATTATAATACAGTTTCTATATCTATTAGATAGTATAGTATCTTTAATCTAAGGGGACTGCTTTCAGAATTAACTGTGAAAATTTTCAGATAAAAAGCATATATACATTCTTTTTATTCCATATCATATGATGTCATAAAAATTCAAATTCATATGTGTCAAAAATGTGACATATTGAGTTTCAAACTAAATAAGGAAATCCCTTAATATAATGTAAACTGATGCCATTTGTATTTCTTAGTCCAATTCTAAACAGAAAGAAAGTCAGCATGAATTGTGTATAATGAAAGTACATGAGCTAAAATTAAAATTTAATTTTCCATTTAAAACAGAGTCTTTAGCAATCTCTGCATATTTTTCACTTCCCATGCATACTTACAATTAATACTTTGGTTAACTATCTCTCCCTCAGCAATTGCACCAGGATGACCATTGTCTAATAACACCCTGAAATTCCTTCAGATTCAGAATGGTAGACTGTGTCCAGGAAAAATATTCAATATGCTTAGGTCAACCATTAGTAAAAAAGAACATTTCTGACTTAGGAAACAATATTTTTAAATAAAATAATACTTGTGCATATAAATTTTGTTACAGATTTTCTCATAAATACTAAATTCTAATCAGGAATATTGGTAAGTTCACATGCAAAGAACTGAATTATGTTATCAAGCTAACTATTTTCATAGGCAGAAAGCAAGGAAGAGTAATGCACATAAAGGAAAATCTACTATAAAAGTTACTTGAGAAAATAAAAAGGGATTTTGATGATATTGGTCATCAGTTTCCCTCAGGAGTTTATTTAAGAGTCTTAAAAGGTACTTAAAATGAAAACAATTTGAAAATGGGAATCATGAAAACATAACCAACTATTGTTAGAATTTCACGCACCATGTCTATGGCAACATTTTCCTTAAAAGTTATGTGTGAAACAACCACAGTCTGGCATCTTGACCACTACCTGTCAGACTTGATACCAAGATCAGTCATTTGCACCTGGTTTACTTACATAAGAACAAAAAGATTCATCATGAGTCTTTCTTCCCCCTGGTTTTATGTTTCCTTTTCTTATAAGTGGAATTCCCCAGTAAATAGATTGATTTTACAGAAACAATGGATATTCAGTGGATTTAGATTTTAATGCCAGTATGAAAAATTAAAAATATAATTACAAATAATGAATGACATTTGATCCTGATATGTAAAATAAAATTTCTGTAAGAGAAAAAATCTAGTGCTCTTTTATTTTCAATAAGTATCCTGATATTTACTTTTTCCATGGTTGTTTTACTAAAAAAAGAACGTGGAATTTTGAAACCTTTGTGCAAAAGCAACACTACCAGTTAAACTATATAATGTACATAAAATATCTGCAGAATTTACACGAAAACACTTTAGGTACTTTTTTTTTGTTTTTTTGTTTTTTTTTTTTTTTTTTTTTTTTTTTTGAGACAGGATCTCACTATGCAGTTTAGGCTGGCTCTGGGCTCACTTGGTAGCCCAGTCTGGTCTTGAACTTGCAACAATCCTCCTGCCTCTGTATCCTAAGTCCTAGGATTACATGAGTGCACCAGCACACCTGGAGCTTTAAAGTACTTTTTTGCCAGTATGACTTACTGATAGTTGCCTTAATACATAAAGTTAGCATAATCAAGTCATATTGTACTGGTATCAGAATTGTTATTACATTCCCTACTAGATGAAGGTTATTGACATTCTATTTGTTATCTCCTTTGGATGTCTTTGGACCACACTAGTTTGTTACAAACCAATTGGTTTATTTTAATTTAATTCAAAATTTTGTCTTTTTGTTTAAAAATGAGTGTTAGCCATATTTTTTCCTGAAACCACAGTATCATTTAAATTTTCTATTTTAAAAAGATAATAGCTTTTCCTCTATGAATAAAAACAAGCCAACACACAGTATACTCTAAAATTTTTACGTGTCATATGGCAGTATTTTTAAAAAGTCTTTTAGGTGAATGACAAGCTGTTTGTTGTTGTTGTTGTTGTTTTTATTTAGACACTGCTACAAAAAGAACAAAACATACTTGACAATGGTAAATTACCTGAATGTTTAAAAACTTTCATACATGCATGTATATGCCATATATATAACCTTGTCATTTTTGTTAAATGAGAAATAATGTGTACTATAATTTTGGAAAGAAACTAGGTATAAAAATACACATTGAGGCAGAAGCCACCGTGGATTGAATCCCTGGGTGTGGCGAGGCGTAGTGCTGGCTTAGAGGGCTGCACCGACCTCCGTGGAGTTGAGGAAGCGAGGGTGACCGTGAACCCAGCGTTGGGGCTCTGACCTGGCGCATTTGGGAGCCACGGAAAGGACGACGTTCGGCAGCGATTTCCTAGCTCGTGCTCTCGGAATCCGACTTGCTGTAGGCTGAGGCGGCGCTGCCTCTCTGTTTCCAACCACTATAGAAGCGTGGAATGGGAGGCAGAGGCGGAAATGTCTACAGCAGAGAGGGGCCACTGGGCCAGGAGGGGCTTCCAGCCCCTTGAGGGTGAGGCAAAACTGTGACTCACACCCCTTTGTGGACCTTTGGATTTGACATTAAAGGACCTTAAAATGAAAAAAAAAAAAAAAAAGAAAAAAAGAAAAAAAAAGAAAAAAATACACATTGAAATGTTATAAAGAATTATTTTGAGGCTATATGATCATAGGATTTGTTTTTAACATTGCTTCTTTGTACTTTAAATATTGTTCATATTTTGTGAACTGATCTTGAAGAAAGACTGGAAAGCACATACGTAGAGTCTAAACGGTTGTAAAAGGAGCAGAAGAGACTTGATACCTTGGATGAGGGACAAGTGGCTTTTCTGGAATATTGAAACGCTCCATGAACTACACAATTTGTTATGACACCACAGTGCTGAAACCAAGATAGAACTGAAAGATGCCAAAAGTGAGGAAGCAAGGTGAGATCTGGATTCCCATGAGTTGTATTAAGAGGTTTTGCTTGATGGATTCATAGCAGGGTTTCCTCTAAGGGGTTATAGCAAGGGAAATGCATCACAATTTCACATTGGGAGGTTTTGGCTTAGGAATGTGGTTGTTGTAGGGTTTTTTGTATCCCCACGTGTGGTAAAACAGGTATGTGGAAATACAGTACATTTGTGCCTCCACATGTCTTCAGTGGCACTTGAATATGCTGGGAAGAGAACAGCAAAGCAAAACATAAATTTTAATTCTTTAAATATTTAAATAATTGTGCAGGAATTCGATAGCAATTTGACATTACTACAACCATGAAATACAGACACAGTTTCCTTACTGCAATAAAACTTCAGTATAGGATTACTATGAAATGAAAATATAAAACAATAACACATCCAATGAGAGATTTCTATAGTATGTTTGGTCTGCTATTTTGTTTTTCATACGTGGCAGCACAACAAGATAAAATCTGACTTAAATGTTGACTAAGTTATTTATAAAATGAACTTTTATTGTTTGGGAGAACACCTTTTTCTTCCAAGTTTTATTTTAAAGGAAAATTTCAGAAATGTAATGCTAAAACTTTCAGAAAAATGCATACATTATGTATATTTACTGTGTTTTCAAGCATGTGTAAACTACTTCAACATAAAGTGACCATGACAGGACTGAAGATAAATTGATGATATAAAGGGAAGGCTATTCTGAGTTCTGCAAATATGTACCGTGTGTCTGAGCTCAACTTTTGATCTAGTCTTTCTATACAAGTTGTATTTAACATCTTTGATCTCTGAGTTAGTGATCTAATCTGCTGTATAACTTAGCTTTTATTGATCTGTTCTCATGCTAAGCAAATCAAGTCTCACTTTTATGGGGCAGATTGAAAAAGATAGTAAAACTGCCTCTGAGACAGCAGTTTAAATCTGTGCAATAACAGTGAAAGCAAGAGATAAGACTTTTATTACACTGCCAAACTTCACATGAACTCAAAGTGTCATTAAATAGGTATGTGTCATTTGCCACAGATATTTATTTTACTAGAGAGCATGGTTACCACCCATTTGGAAGAAATGTGGTGTATTTTCTACTGCCACAGAATATATTACTTGTCCAGGTACTTATGTTTATAGTGGTAGTTGGTGCATAACACAGCATTCTTTTTGAATGAATTATTTATTCTGACAGAGCATTGTCTGCATATACTTGTTTTTCCTTCTTTTCAGTGTAAAATCAAGAACAACAGTGAAGAGGTTTATGCTGGGTTGCTTTTGAAATATTTTATTTTTAAAAGCCATGTTCAAGGGAATAAAGCCAATGATATGCATTGACTATCTTCACTTGTCCCCTATAATATTATATTCCTGTTGCTCCAAGTGATACTTCATTGTAAAATTGGAAGAAGTTGATGCAAATATTGAAGCTCAAGAAATACTGCCACATGATCACTTCCACCATAAAGGATTCATTTTCTTTTGAACCTGAAACTAAGAATTCAGAAAATATGGATGCATCAGTGGTAGCAGCATAAAGACATCATGAGCTATACTCACAGCAACAAAGACATATTTAGATATTATTTTATATGGAAGAATACTATAAGGCAATATTAAATTATTTGTAAAAGATCATATATAAATTCTTGGTGTTCTTTTAAGATTAAAACTTTTAGAGTGATAATAATATTAAATGTGTCTTAATATTCACTTCTTTACATTTGTAACTGTTAATGCTCTCTGATGTTCTATTAAAGGGCACTAAAATTTATCATTTGCCTAATATTAGAGATGACAGTTGCATTTTAAATTAACTATTGCTACAATAATATTGTCTTGTCAAAATCTTTAGCTTGTACTTCTAGTTGTTACCATACAATAGATTTTTTCCAAATAAACTTATTGGACTGTAAATATTCTGATACATTTTGGCAAACAGCTTCCCCCAAAAAGTTACATCAATCTTTAGTACTTTTAGTCTTTTGTGAGTGTCCAACAACCTTCTCATGTACTATAAATAATTATTTAAGTTTTCTTAAGGTAAACATAAGGAAGTTTTTCATTTAAATAAACATTTTCCTTGATTAATATTCTTATTTTCATGTTTGTTAGTTGTTTTTCTTTTTGTAACTACATTTTCTATTGAAATCTTAGAGTGTTCTATCAAATTTTTACTCTAAGAATTTTAATTCTTCATTGTTTTAGATGTTTTATTCCATTTTTGTGTGTCCTATTAATTTTAGTTATTTTCATTTTGTAATGTTTCCCATGTTTTAAAAACTTCAAGCTCAGCAAATATTTTCCATCTAAAACCTTAAGAAAATTGTGATTTGTTTTTATAGATTTTGCACTTCACTGTTTTTCACTTAAGTTATTTGATGTACTTTCAGTTTGTTTGCTATGTTACATGAACTATGACTCAAAAAACTTTGGATAGTCAAAGAGCTGACCAACTTCTTTGTAGAGTACTATTTATTAAATAAAATTATTAGCAGAACTTTAGTTCAAACATAGTTAAAACAATAATTTCTATGCAATTACTTTTTCATTTACTATTATATCAAAAATTTCCATGATTTGGTAGTCTTCAAAACAATCAATTTTACTCTTCAAATTATTATTGAGATATAGAGTTTCTAACATGATTTAGTAACCCATAGGTCTGACTATATTTGTTGCTTTTTCTTTTTGGTGATACAAAAGTAGAACCTCATGGTCTTTGCACTGGGTTACATACCCAGTTAATTTTTTTTTTTTTTTAAGTTTCATGCTGCGTCTTGCTAAGTCAGGAGGTTGCTCAGGCTGGGCTCAAATCTGAAATCCTCCTTCTCCTACCACCTAGCAGGTTGGGAATACAGACATAGACCTCCATGTCTGGAACAC
Source organism: Dasyprocta punctata (assembly GCA_004363535.1). Classification (NCBI taxonomy): domain Eukaryota; kingdom Metazoa; phylum Chordata; class Mammalia; order Rodentia; family Dasyproctidae; genus Dasyprocta; species Dasyprocta punctata. The sequence goes on along the minus strand of RJWM01014543.1, from coordinate 34,496 downwards.
TGCTTTTATGATTTTAACATTATAAAAAGTATTGACATTACTTTTTACTCATTTTATATTAGATTTGTATACAAAATTTCCAGAGGCAGTTCAATAAGAAAAAAGGAAACATTTTTAGTATTGGAAAGATACTGATAAAATATTCTTGTAAAATGGGGAAATATTTTTAGTATTGGAAAAATATTGATAAAATGTTCTTGTAAAATGTTATGGATATTGACAGTGCCATCAACAATATGAGAAAATATGTTTCACTGTAACCTCCTTTTGTTTTTCTTTCTAGATAAATTATATTGTTGAAACCTCAAGATTTCTTGCACTGCATTCTCTCAATTATTAATGAGGGTTAAAAGATTTTGGTACTTTTGTTTTCATTGCTAACTGCATTTTTCCTTTGTAAAATGTGTGTGCTATTCATTTACTGAAAATGTAAAAGGTCATTGTTATTTTAAATTTTTAATATATTTTATTTAGGTATGTATGTAGTTATTATTAATTTGATTATAATGCTATAGTATGTTATACATATGTCTTTTTATGTGATTATATCATATAGATATACTCATTTTTGCCTTTTCAAATATGTTTATCACTTGTCTTAGTTACTTTTCTCTTGTTGCTGAGACAGACTACCTGACACCCAAAATTAGGAAAGGAAAGGTTTATTTCTTACAGTTCTTGATGGTTTTAGTTCATATTCAGCTGGCTGCAAGGCTGGGTGGCATGGTGGGGCAGCGATTCAGCAAGGCATGCATGGGCAAAAGAGAGAGACACGCCTTCTTCCTGCCCTTACACTGTATGTCGGCTCCACCCCTAATCGGTTACAGCGCTCACTTCACCAATCCCAGCGCTAGACAACAAACCAATGATGAACACCAGACTCAGCCGTGTCTATGCCATGATTTCATGAGACTTGGTGGGACCACAGGACCATCCCCATAGTATCACTCTTATACAGATTTATGCAGATTTGATAAATTACATTTCTGTCTATATTTCACAGATCATTATTTAATTATGCATTTTAAATTACTTTTTACTGTTAATAAAAATGAAAGTGAGTTTTAATACAAATTTGAACAGTATTTGTCATGTCTTTGATATGACAATAATACGTTTTTATCATTATTTTTAATTTTATGGTAACCAGAGAATCCTAATTTTTTTTAAAAAATTGGTTTTATTTCAAAACTAACTTATACACATTTCCTTGAGTTTAAAGGTTTGAAAGATAAGTGACAGATGATATAATTAGAAAGCCTAACAGAATCAACTTGGATCCTTGGTTGGATTCAACATTTAAACAAGGTCGTACTCTAGTTCAAGTGGGCTTTTCTCTGCATTTCTAAGCAACAGGACTATCCCAGACAAATAACTGTATCTGGAAGACAGTTGCAACTCTCCTGCCCAACTAAATACAGTGCCTACATCTGTGACAGGGAAAGCAGACCACCTGATCCTTAGGGATCAAACAGTTTTAATAAAGGTTCCCAAAATGCAGGGTGTCTGCTTCCATTCAACATCTTATGTTAAGTATTACTGCATTTCTCCAAGACAGAGAGAATTTAACTCCCTTGTTTCAGTTTGATAAAGCAATTCGTAAGTTTCACCATGTGAACATGCCAGAGGAAACAGAATTCAAATTCCAGTTTCCTTTTTAAGCATAAGCAGAGATAGCTGTCAAAATAATGTTGTATGGCTTCTAGTTAAATAGCATTTCTGTGTGTCAATAAGTTGACCAGGGATTGCTATTTGAGAAATACTTCATTTTATGTTAAAATTTCAAAAGTAGGAACTTTTCCAAAATAACTTGCAGCTTAGCAGCAGTATGCATAGCATCAATGATGAGGCCTTTAAATGGGTCTCTTTATTCTGAAAAACCCAACAAGTCAGACTAAATAAACTCCTCTCCATCAAGGAATAATGGCCTTATTTTTAATTTTTAAAAATGTTTTAGGCGTAAACAAAGTAACTTGATTTAGTCTTTCTTTGGTAGAGAAAATGGTCTCTATGTAAGAATAAAAAGGGCAAATCTCATTCAGCTGACCTATCCCATGTCCAATCAAAAGAAGTTAAGAGCTAATCAGAATGAGGAACAGCAAGTGATGAGAAGTGGAATTTTGTACTTCAAAATATTAATGGACATCAGAAATGGTGCATTACATATGGTGGTATCATTTTACAGAGATGCTATTTTGGTATTTTTTTCCAATTACACTAAAAAACTTTAGCCGGGCTTGGTGCGCACGCCTTTAATCCCAGCACTCGGGAGGCTGAGGTAGGCGGAGTGTTGTGAGTTCGAGGCCCGCTTGGGCTACAACGCGAGCTCAAGGCCGGACTGAGCTACATGTGCGACCCTGCCTCAAAAAACCAGGAGCGGGAGTTTGGCTCAGTGCCTTAAGCACCTGCCCTGGCAGGCGCGAGGTTGTGAGTTCAATCCCCGGTGCCGCAAAAAAAAAAATAAATAAATAAAAAAAAAATTAAAAAAATAAAAAACTTTAATTCTCTCTACTTCCCATGAAAAACAAAATTTATTTCCTCACTCCTTGAATCTTGTTTAACCATGAGTTATGTTTTGTCTGGGAAGATTCACTACATTAACAAATATTTGAAACAGCCCATTGGGGTCCTTCTATTTTTTTTCTCTTCACGCTCTCTTGCTGCTAAGTAGAAATAATTAAATTCTCAGCTTAAACTTGTTGCCTGAATCAACAGTTAGACATGTAAGAAAGGCCATTTTAAGCTACCTAAGCCCTATCTGATTTATCACTGGACCACATGAAGAACCCAGTGAGATGAGCTTAGCAATGTTAGATAAATTATTTCATTGAATTTTGGGTAGTTTGATATACATTGTCAAATAATTGATAAAGCTCATCCTCTGCTTTGAGAAGTAATCCAGAACTGTATTAGGACCAGACATGTTTTTTCAATCATGAGATGCGTCTTTACTCATTTAAAGACTAAGAAAGTTGCCCAGAATTCATTTAGTAGTGCAAATCCCATTTAGCAACTTTTAGTAAGATCTTTTCTTACAGAAAATGATCCACATATTTCTATGGACAGAGTAATCTGCTCTTTCTGCTGAATTTTCAAATATTATTTGCCTTGTAAACAGTATTAACAAGTTTTTGTATCTTTGTGTTTAGTAACTACAGACCCATCTGTAAAAAAAAAAAAAAAAAAAAAATTGGAAAGAAGGGAAGTACACTTTGACAGAGTAAGAAAAATAGTGTTTATAGAGCGAGTGGTCAGTAATGGTTTATTTTATGTCTATGAAATATGCCAAGGAAAGAGGCCTTTATACCTAAAAATAGAAAAAAATAGAAAAGGAGGGTGAGTACTAATTATCTATTTTATAGTATCGTACAGTCCTGCAAGGCAAACTTATATACACTTCAAGGATTGTTTGTGGTGATTGTTCAAATATAGAATGCAGAAGTCTGGGGCTACAAAAGGACAAACAAGTTATATATGTGTAATTGAATTACTGAAGCATGTTTATTGTCTTCTCCATAACTAACACTTCCAACATACAATGACAAAGGATAGAATGCCATAAGGTAGAAATCGGGGATTAAAAGAAATTGGACCAAAGAAAGATGAAAACCAGCAGCACAAGTATTAAATTCTTTAACTCCGTATCACTGGATGCAGGACAAATTGTGGCAAGATGTAGGATGTGAAAAGCATGGAAAGACCTTCCTGTACTGCATTCCTTTAATTGCCATGCACTCTCTCTTTAGTGGCTCCACTGTGCTTCTCCTCAGTAGACATGCCACATTCCTGACATCTTCAAATTCCTGAGGTCTTTGTAGCACTTTTGGCTTTCTTCTCACAACTTCATAACTGCCCTCTCAGGACCACACTGCCCAGTTTTCCAGGTCGTCTTCTGAAATCTTGGTGGAAGCCTCCATGACCTCATAACTCTTGCATTCTGTACCTATGAAATTGGCACCATGTTGACGATGGCAACATCTGGTGCCAGCTTGAGCAGTAGCCTGTCTTCCTTGTGTTGGGGACCACAAATTCATAGTGGCTAATCTTACATACTTCCCTAAGGAATAAAATGGAGGCTTGACATTATCTGTACCACCTATTTGAGATTTCCCAGTAACTCTTTAGGGATGGGCCATCCTTTCCCACCCACAAAGGCTAAGACTAAAACCACTAAATCTAAAAAACACTCCAGGGCAAGATCGTTCTTAGCATAAAATCATCTCTCCTCTCTTGAGTCATCCCAAGATTATACTTGCCTGCTGAGTCATAGGCCTCTGCGTCTTCAGCCAATTTTGAACCTTTTGCTAGCCCTGCCTATCACTGTATACACCCAATAAATAGTGACTGTCTTGGAGTGTCACTCTCTTTGCCCATCCAGAGACATGAATTTCCCAGTCACTCATCATATATTACTAAATTTGTCTCTCTCTTTTCTTTTTTTTTTTTTTTCATACCAGAAACCAAACTCACAACCTCATGCCTGCCAGGCAAGTGCTTAGGCCACTGAGCTAAATCCCTGACCGTTTTTTAAGACAGGGTCTCACTATGCAGTTCAGGCCAGCCTTGATCTCACTGTGTAGCCCAGACTGGTCTCAAACTCACAACAATCCTCCTTCCTCAGCCTCTCAAGTGCTGGGATTAAAGGCGTGCACCACTATGCCCACTGTTTCTTATTTTATCCTTTCACTGTACCCTTAACACAGGCAATCAGAGCTTTTGGCCGGGTCCCTGATACCTTGGATGATGACTGTGGTGGTCTTTGAGTGCTTAGAGACTGAAAAATATGAAACAAATCTTAGGGAACCAGTTCCCCAGTCAGCTATTATTGAGCAGGAGAGCCTGGAACCCTCTTTTCAAATGAAAACTTTATACTTTTGTGAATTCGATCCTATGAGGGGTAGGGTCTCATGATTGCTGAAAAGTCTTCAAATCATCTTTGCTATTATACTGATACAAAGCACTTGCCTTATTTTTGATGCTAATCTTTTCAGCAACCATGCTTTCTGTTTTCCAGACTTTGCAGGCAATTCCTTTCTGATGAGACTTCATACTTTTCACATTTGCCCTTTGTTCCTGATTTTTGCTGTTGATCTGGATAAAAGTTGTATGAATGCTGGCTGCTTTGAAATCTCCTCTGCCAGGTTAATTAGTCCACTGCCCTCAATCTCATTCTCCTGCAAAGTCTCAGAGCATGGGTAAAATGAAGACACTTTCTGCTAGAGTGTAATACACATGGCCTGAAGTCCAACTGCCAATTGATTCCTTTTTCCCAACTGAAACCTCCTGAGTGTGATCTTGTTTATTCTTTGCATATCTATTAGCATTCTGGTCTTCTGGAGTCTAAGCAGTATCACACATCAAACACTGTTCACAGAATTCTAGGGCTTGTGTAGCCCAGTTTTTCAAATTTTTCTAAAGACCTTCCATACACTCATCCCAAATGCTTGTAAGTCACATAGGTAATAATGACCCCACTCTGAGTAACTATTTCTGTTGTAGTTATTTTTCCACTGCTAGGACAAAAGACAATATACCTGCAATTTAAAGTAGAAGAGGTACATTTTGACTAATTCATTTAGTCCATGGTTAGCTGACTTCAAAGCAGAAACAGGATGGCAAATGAGCATGGTGGAGGGGAAGATGCTTAACTAATGGCAGCCAGAAAGCAAAAAAGAAGGAGCGAGGGATGAAAATACCCTCTTCCAAGTCACCCACTGACCTGACCCTTCCAACAAGTCCCTACCTCATAACACAAAACTTTGGGGAAGCATTTTAGATCTGTACCATAACATATATTATTCCTTTACCCGTTTGTTCACACATAAACATGAATGCATGAAAATAGAAAGATTTTCTGTCTTTTAGGGATAAAACATCTGAAAGTGAATATCCAATACATGAATGTCCAAAGAATGAAAGGAAAATGTTTCCAAATGTTGGAAGTATAAATTATTACTTTTTTATTTGCCTGCCACTTTGAATAGCAAATAAAAGTATATGACAGCAGTGTCTAGTTACTCGTATTAATCAATCACAAAATACTTTTAGTGCCCCTGGAGTGTGCCAAAGCACTTATAGTCTACAGACTTAATTATCTTTCACACTTTTCAAAGCAAATATTGTGTATCATAAACCCCTATAAATAGCCCATTTCCTGTAATTACTAAAGTAATAATGTATAGAGTATAGCTGCAACATAATAGGCTGCACAATTTAAGAGAAAAATGAAAATAATTCATTTTAATGGTGAAGTGGAATTTTGACTTCACATTTACAAAGGTTAATGAAAATAGCTATAGTTAGACTAATATAAAAATTTTAAGTACACATTAGGGCTCTTAATAAATTAATTGGCAAATCAGTCTTCTAAAGCATAAAAATCACAATGTCTAGTTAGCAGGGAGTGATAGAATTCAATTATTTTTAATAGGAAAATTGTAAATTCTTTCAAAATGTAGTATATTTATTAATTTCTTTTTAACATTATTTTGTAATAGTATATAATAATTTCTAGCAAATTATCTGAAAACTGGTGAGCTAAAAAAGGACCAGTAATGTCTACCAGAACCACTGACAAGAGAGGAGATGATTGTCCTTTCTTCCATTCAGCCATCCATTCATTTATCCATTCATCAGTCATCTATCTATTGCTGAAATGGTAAGACAAACTTTAAGTTAAAATTAACAAGTTTTCATCAAGACTGTATTCAGGTGGGAGCACTAATAATCGAGGCAATGTTCTCAACATTTGCCTGATATAGGTAAATGGCAATAATTCCCGCTCCATTATTTAAGGCAGATAATAACTGATTCACATTTCTCATTGCGGATGTCAGTGATCTTATTCACATAATTGTGCAGCTATCCTGCCCTTTTCCATCGCTCTTTCTTTCATGTAGTATATCTTCCTACTTACCTCAACAATCTTTCTCCAGCATTTTTTTACCAGTTTATTTTATTACCATGTTTGTCATATGTGAAGTTGTATTCATGTTGAAGTCACATGTGTCTAAGAAAGCTTATTTCTTTTTTTTAAACTGGCTTCCCTTTCTCCTCCTCCACTTCTAAATCCTTTTTTCCACTTTCACTCTTCTTGTTGTTACTATTCTTAGCTCATGTTTATGACATGTGATCTTTATATTCACTGAGGTTACCTTCCTGTACATAGCACATACCAATTCTTTCTTTCCTTTCTCATCCCCCCTCACCTTCTGTCTCCTAGAAACATTCCCTTGTGCAAGAGAGCTATTCCCTTGCTTATATTTTTCTAAATAAAGTAGAATTTATACTTAGTAACACATGTGGTTTCTAAATGTACTCTTCACTAATTACATATTTCGTTAAGTCAATAGCTAAGTCACTTTATGTATAAAATTTACAGTTCTCATAACTAAAAATGCTTGTTTTTGTAGACTGTTCTTATTTGAATCATCATAGACAATTTTGACCAATTTGATTTTATTCACATGAAATTAATCAGTATGTACATTTTGGAGTGTGTCTTCTTTCTTTAGTCATAAATTTTTGGAAATTTTTTTAAGACGCTACATGTATCTGTAGTTGATTGTTTTAATTTTAGAAAAATATTGCACAGCATAAATATGCTACAATTATTTTTTCATTTGTATACCACCACTTGGCTTCTTTTATGGGCACTTAAATTCTTTCTAATTTTTGGCCATTGTGCATAAAACTGTCATACATATTCTTGTAAAAATATCTGTTCATATGTTTTGATTTTTCTTGATAAATAGGAGTAGAATTGCTACCCCACTTAATGTTTATGTTAAAGTATCATCAGTCACTACTCAGTAGAGAAACAGATTTAATGAAAGATATATAAATATATAAGGATTTACAAGGTAGGCTTACAGTGGCCACCCACAGAATCAGGTGCTGAAAACTGCAAGAGGTTCGTCTGCACTCTGGAGATCCCAGGGATCCAGTTGAAGACCTGTAGCTCACTGTCCTGTCCTGTGTGATTATGAATCAGGAGGCCACAGGGTCTGTTTGGAGACTAAAGGTTCTGGGCTAAAAGCTAGGAGACCATGGACGAGATGAGGTTGAAGACTTGTGCTCCTCCATAGAAATGGAGGCGAGTCTTGCTTCTTCATTTCTCTTTTATTCCATTCAAGCGGCAAGCCTATTGGTTGGCGCCACACATACCCAGGGTGGGTCTTCTGTCTTCAATAAATCTGTTCAGCCACACCCAGAAATACGCTGACACAATTTGGTTGGTTGTTTCTTAGTCATGTGGACACAACTGTTAACTATCACCACTATCAAAGAAGTTCTGCTGAGTGGATGTATCATCCATACTAGTTTGAAAAAAGTACATAACTGTCAGTTTTCCACATAGCACCATTATATATTAGTCTTTTATATTTTATTTTCACCCTTGATGGATGTGTACAGCAATATCTCTTCATGATTTTAATTTTCATTTATCACAAAACTAATATAATGAATACATTTTCATATGCTTATAGGCTTATTTTTGTGTTTTCTTTCGATTGTTTAAGTGCATCTTTTCTAATAGACAAATAGTACATGCTTTAATCTTTGTAAACTACATAAGATTTATGTGATATACTCAATCTTCATTACAGTAGTCTTGTAACTCTGTGGAATCATTCTACATTTGTCAGTCACACAAAAATATCTGTGCCTATGTGGCCCAGAAGGTTGTAGATTATTTGGTCCAGTTTTGTCTATTTAAAGAGTGTTTTCATTTTTTATTTATTTAAAATGCACTGTTCAGAATGGGTTATTCTGAATATATATTCATATATTCTGTCATACATACATCTCATATATATACTTTCATATATACATATATCTCATATATATGAATATATATGTCTCTGAATATATATATATAGTTCCTATATATATATATTTTCTCTGTCTCTCTCTCTCATTCTCTTTCTCTCTAATAAAAATGTTAGGATCAATCAAAAGATTGAATAAAAAATGGAAAAGTAAATATGTCTGTGACAAGATTTAATTTTCTTTAATCTCTGAAAAATTAGTTGATTCCTAATTTTGAGCAAGCAAGAGAGAGAGAGAAAGAGAAGGGGGGACTGCCAAAAATATTTACACACTTCAAGAAAAGAAAAATCATATGATGTTTTTTCATCAGATGCCATTACTCTCAGATGGGAAACCTTGGAGGATGTCTTGTATCTCAGAAAACCCACTACACTGCTGACCCTAGAGAAGAAATTGAAAATACTTGTGCAGCAATCTCAACAACCAAGGTTACCCAAGCAGCAGTTCACCATGTCTACAACCTCATGGCGCTCACTTTGAGCACCTCTTGTAATTGTGAAGGCCAAAGGTAACTTGTTTTTTTTTTTTTTTGGATTTTTATTTCTTTATTTTTTTTATTTTTTTAATTTTATTAATAATAAAAGACAAGACAGAAGACAATCCCCCATACTTGCTACATTGCCCACTGTAAAGAGATGCTTGGGTTGCTGACCAGAGGCCTGGCCGAATCTACAAAACAAAAGTTGGTTGATGTTCCTTGGTTGCTATAAATTTAGCCAGACCTCAGACACAGCGAGGGGGTGGGGGTGTTTGTCCCTGATTCGAAGCCCACGCTCCGGTGCCGCTCAAGCCGGGCGGGCTCCCCGCGAGGGGCCCTTCTCTTTCTCCTCCAAGGTCCTGGGGTCAGGACCCCGGAAGGCAGTCCATATTGAGTCCTGATTGTTGCCTATGCCGCTGGTGCCGGACGGGGGCCTCGCCAGGGGCCCTTCTCGTTCTCCTCAAGGTCCTGGGGTCAGCCCAAAGGTGACTTGTATTAAACTCATGTCTCAATAAATATATTATCAAAATATTTTTTCATTTCCTGAATTTTATTTACATATTTTGACAGACTCCTCAAATATATGTCTATATTTATGTATGTATGTATGGGTATGTGTATGTGTATGCGTATGTGTGTGTATGCGCGAGTGTGTGCATGTATGTGTATATATGACTGAAGGTTTTTTGGATTCTTGTCATTGATTTAAAATTTAAATCATAAATGTAATCGGCATGATACTAATCTTTCACAACATATTTTACTTTTGTAAATGGCTATCATATACTCTAGTAATTGAATTTTTACTTGTTAAGAAAGTATATTCTTCATTTAAGGACACAATGTTTTGTAACATTTATTGTGCTAGGTTGGTTGATATAGTCCTTCATATGTCCCAATTTTTATTTTGTTTTTGTTTCTGTAAAGTTTCCATTAATTACTAATGGAAGGATCTAAAAATCTCTGTTCTTTATATTTCATTATTTTGAAATTTTGTTAATGGTTTTAAAAATCAGGATTATCATGATTGTTTGTAATTGAGAGACTTTCTAAATTGTATGCATGTGTGATGAATTCCTGATACATTGCCTTGGTTGGTTTGAAACTCCTGATCTTCCTGCCTTGCCCTCATGGGTTGCTCCGATTATAGGCCTGAGGAATCAAGCCTAGTTGAGGTGTCCCTTCTCCAGTAATTCTTGGTCTCTTGTTCTCTTAATGTTTTCTCTTTCTCTGTTTCTCTGTCTTTGACTCTGTCTCTCTCTCTCTCTGTAATATAGTCATGCATGCTTTGTTAAACTTACTGATTATACATGATGCCTTTTAAATTTTAATATTTATTTTTAGTTTTCAGCTTGTTTTATATTTCAAGTTAATCTATTTATTTTTAATTTTCAACTTGTGTTTTATATTTCAAGTTTATCTATTACAAGAACCAAATACTTGCCCAGTGTGGTGGCCCATGCCTATAATCCCGGTGTTATAGGCAACTGAGTTAGAAATATTACAGGCAGTCAGACAGAGCTAGGCCCTCAAAGGAACCAGTACAGAGGACCAGATAGCATGTGACCTTGGAAGAGATACACACCTCTTGCTGTGGGCCAGATCTCAACACAAAAGGCAAAACAAATGCAACCACACCCTAAGTATAAGCATTAGGGATTAGGGATGGATCATCTTGAGAAGCCAGGAATTACCATCCCAATCCCCTAATTCGTAAGAATGCTCACTTGCTACGTGACTTGCTTCCCCATTTGTCCTTGATTTGGTCAATCTTACCTAAACAATTAATTTTATTGGTTGACCAAAGTTCTGTCCCACCTCAAGCCCATCTGCCTTGTGAGTTCCCAGTTTTCCCCATCATGGTTTAACTCGATAAAAGTCACTAGAAAAGACAGTCTTTGGCAACCCACTTGGGTCTCCTTCTGTCTCTCTTTCTGACAGAAGCTTTCTTTCTCTCAATAAATATATTCTGCTCTTACACTCCATTGTTCCTAAAATTCATTCTTCGATTTTAGAGCACATGAACTTGCTCCAGACATATAGTAGGTTGGGAATTTCATTCCCCTATATCATTTGGAGGTCTGAGATCATTTTTTCCTATATCATCAGCACTCAGGAAGTTGAGACAGGAAGATTGTTGTGAGTTCAAGGCTAGCCTGCATGATGAATAGGTTCAAGGCCAGCCTGAGGTAAATAGTGAGAAAAACTATCTCAATAAAACAAAACAAAACAAAACTATATATTTGTTTTTTTTGCTTTTATATTTAATTTGATAATATTTGCCATGCAATTGAAATATTGAACAATTTACATTAATTCATTTATTGATATAACTGAGTCCCTGAGGCAAGAATGTCCTGAGTAAAGGGTGTGGCGAGGCATAGATGCTTAGTTAATGGCAGCAGTGATAGAGAGATAGGTTGAGGGACCAGGGATAAATCTCTTGGCCATGACTGTATGACCCACCAAAAAATATATGCCAAAATCCCCAGGGCTAATTCCAAAGCCAAGCAAGTTGATAGCCTATTGGAGACCATGAATTCACAATGGCTAATTTTGCATACTTCCCTAAGGGATAGAGACTTGGGCTTATGGTACCACCTTTTTAGGACTTCTCATTCATTATCTCTTGGGATTTGCCATCCTCTCCCATCCACTAAGACTAAACTAAGATTTCTAAAATGAAAAAGTATACTCCAGAGCAAAATTCTTCTTAGCATAAGATCATCTCCACCCTCTTGAGTTATCCCAGGATTATCCATTGCCTACAGTGTCATTGACCTCTGAATCTTATGTGGACCAGTAATCTTCTGCAAGCCCCTCCTATCATTGTATACTCCCATTGCATTGTAAACACCCAATAAATAGTGGCTGGTTTGGAGTATCTGGGTCTTTGTCCATCCTGAGGCACTGATCTCCCAGTCCCCCATTATGCATTACTAAATTTGTCTCTGTTTCTTTTTTTATCCTTGACGGTACCACTCATAAAGGCAGTTGGGAATCTTGGCCAGGTGCCCTATAACAGTCTATGCTAACTGCCATCATAGTCTATCAGCCTATAATGAGAAATGAACTAATTTAAAAGCCTCCATTTATTCTCCCATTCATCCCATCCATTGTGCCATAATTGTTATAAATTTTACTTATAAAGACCTGCAGACTTCACAACAAAATATTATTGTTTCTAGCTATAAGCATGCAACTAATTTTGCAGAAATTAAAGAAAATTAAATCTTATTTTCATAGACATATTTACTATTTCCATTTTTTATTCAATCTTTTGATTAATCCTGCTGCGGGAAATTTCCCAAGCCAAGCCAAACCAAAAAAAACCAAACCAAAAGGAATGCTCTTTGCACTGATGAGGTAAGAAAGCAGCATTTAATTTTTACACCAGCGGACTGTTGGAGTTCACACCAGTGGACTGCTGCAGGAATAATTCCTCCTAAGCAACCACCCTGAATCAGGAAGGAGTTTAGTCTATATAGAATTAGAAGTGGGAGGTACAGAGCAAGTGACCAAATGTTACATGATTGGTTGCTTACATTGAATCATATATTGACAGACAAGCTAGTCTTGAGACAATAGAAACACTCCAGGAACCAGGGAGGGGGCTCTTACAGAATGAGCACAAGTTAAAGGCCTTACCATAATATAGAAGTCTTTCAGAGAGAGGGCCTGTATTGATGTAAGCACAGTTAAGGGCATTAGCACAATATAGAAACAACATTACCATAACTTAGAAATGCTGGGGCAGGGAGGGGAGAGGGCCTTTACTGACTGACCATGAGTCAGCCCAGGGTGCCTTAAGATATAGAAAATTACTGGTTTAGTGCTTATCTGCAGCTGGGCTGTGGACACTGCCAGGGTCAACTGAATTTAGCAGAAACAGCAGAACAGCAACTTGGTCAGAGAATTGATCATGAAATAGCTATAAATTTACCATCTCATGAATGCATTTCTACATTATAACTGTGCCCCAACAATCCTTACATTTTTATTAGTACATGTTTACAGTACATAATGATTATATTTATTGTGATTTTTGTGTGGTGTGTTTTCCACTTTAGCCTACAGAACTGTAACATTTATTATAGTTTGAGTCTTCTGTTGATAGATTCCATCCACTTTCATTTTGATACATATTTTCATTTGGTATATAATACCACACTGTCAGTTGTAGTAGCTTTACATTTAGTCAGGTAGTATTAATATAGAAAAATGAAACTCCCAATCTATTATACGTCCGTTACGAGTTCATGTTCTCTAAAATCAAAGACTGAATTTTAGGAAGAATGGAGGTTAAGAGCAGAACATATTTATTGAGAGAAAGAAAGCTTCTGTCTGAAAAAGAGACAGAAGGGGTCCCAAGTGGGTTGCCAAAGACCCTGTCTTCTCTAGGGACTTTTACAGAGTAAAACCAACGGTGAAATGCGCCCAAGGAGGAGGGTTGGGAACTCCCAAGGCAGATGGGCATGAGGTGGGACTGAACTATGGTCAACCAATAAGATTAATTGTTCAGGTAAAATTGACCAAATCAGTGACAAATGGGGAAGCGAGTCATTGTAGCAAGTGTGCATGCTTAAAGAACAGTGACTCTTCCTGTAGGAAACTAGGATACTGAAACCTGGTTTCAAGGTGACCCATACTTATTTAGAATTTCAATCTCTGATTTTTATACTTGGGGTGTGGTTACATTTTTTTGCCTTTTGTCTTGAGATCTGTCTCCTCCAAGGTCAGAAGACATCTGGCCCTCTGTGCGGGCTCCCCCAGGGCCTAGCTCTGTCTGATTGCCTATAATGTTTCTATCTAACTCAGCTGCCTAGAATAGCATCAGTGTTGCATGTTGTTGCTCTCCCTGAATATCAGGTTAGTTATTTTGAATTTTTGTCTCAATGTATGACCTTTAAAATCAGTTTATCAGTATGTGAAACATAACTTGCTGGGCTCTTGATCTGGAGTAAATGGAATCTACATATAAAGGTAAAAAGCAATGAAAATGTTGACAAAATTCAATCTTCCTCTACATGAACATGTTAATTCCATTTATTTAGTTCATATATGATTTTAGTTCATATATGAGTTTTGTAGCTTCTTTTGTATATATCGTCCATACATGTTCACAAATGTATTGCATATACAGGAGGTGCTAATGTGAATGGTATTGTTTTTAATGTCAAATTCTTTTTTTCATAACTAGTGAATAAAAAATGAGTGAATTTTGTGTATTAATTTTATATCCTCCAAAATTTTTATAATTTTTATCAGTTTTAGGTGTTTTTCACATCTTTTATATGGATGGCATGTCATCTTTAAACAAAGTTTTGTTCCTTTCTAACCTAAGTGTATTTATTTATTTATTTATTTGTTTATTTATTTTTGGTACCAGGGATCAAACTCACAACCTCAGGCTTGCCAGGCAGGTGTTTATGCCACTTAGCTAAATCCCTGGCCCCAGTGTATTTTATTTCATTAACATATGTTATTTTCTTAGGTAGGATTTCCAGTGTAATGTTGAAAAGCTGTTGTAAGGGGGAACCTTTGTTTTGTTTTCATACTAGGAAAATTTCAAGTTTTTCACTATTAAGTAGGATGTGAATTATACATTTTTATATTCTTTACAAACGTAAGTTCGAGCTCTATTCCTTGTTTACTGGCAGTTTTCTTTTTAATTTTAAATGTCATGAATGGGTGTTAAATTTTATCCAATGTATTTGTGTGTGTGTGTGTGTGTGTGTGTGCGCGCGTGCACGCATCTATAGATATAGTGATGTTTCTCCATTAGCTTGTTGATGTGATAGATTACATTGATTTTAAATATCAAAATTGCAGGTCTGAGACAAAGCTCATTTTATTGACATATACACTTCTTTTTTATACGTTGGTGAGTTTCACTTGCTAATACTTTGCTGCAGACTCACATGTGTATTTGTGAGTGATGAAAGTCTATATTTTCCTTAGTTTTTCTTATGCTTGAGTACTAATATAATGATGGTCCCATAGATCAAGTTATAAAGTGTTCCCCTATTTACAGTCTCTGAAAGAAGATTATAGAGAGTTGGTATAATTTCTTTCTTAAATAATCAGAAGAATTCATCAATAAATCCATCTGGATCTGCTGTAATTGTGTCTTTCAAGGAATTAGTCCATTTCACTAAATTTATAAAATGTATAAACATAAATTTACGGTATTGTTAAATAAAATTTTAATATCCTTTGCTTCTATAGTGATCACCCTCTTATTTCTGATATTAGTAATGTGAAACCTTTTTCATTATGTTTATTTAGCCTAGGTAGAAACATTGATTTCATTTATCCTTTTTGAAAAAAAAATCTTTCACTTTTGTTGTTTCTCCTTATTAATGTACTTTAAAATTTTAGTGATTTCTTGTCTAGTTTTTAAATTCATCTTACTGTATTTTTAAACATATAATTTGCTCTTGTTTTTCTACTTTCCTGAGTTGAAAGCAGATGAGTGAGAGTTTTTTTCTTTTCTAATATATATATCCAAGCCAGGAATGGTGGCACATGCCTTTAATTCCAGCACTCAGGAGGCTGAGGCAGGAGTATCATTGTGAGTTCGAGACCAGCATGGGCTACAAAGTGAGTTCAGGGCCAGCCTGAACTGCATAGTGAGACCCTGTCTCAAAATATAGGGCTGGGGATTTAGCTCAGTGTTGGAAGTGCCTGCCTGGCAGGCGTGAGGTTGAGTTTGATCCTAGGTAATGAAATAATAATAATAATAATAATAATAATAATAATATATACATCCAAATAGTGTAAGTTTTCTTCTACTTTTTCTGTAAACTATAAACTTTTTAACTTATGTTTATAGTTTCATTTAATTCAAACATTTTTAATTTCTCTTAAGCTTTCTTCTTGGCTCATATATTATTTAAACTTTTTGATCTCTAATTCTCCATTGATACTTTATTATTTTGTGTGTTTGATTTTTTCTGAAAAGCCATTCAAACATGTAATATTGTTTTTGGACCTTTGTTGCTTTAGGTAAGAAGTCAGCTTTTGCTTATTGCATTGACCTTCTTTATATAATGTGCTATTTCTTCCAGGTCTTTTAAAACATCTTTACTTATTTCATTTTTCACCCACTTCACTCTAATATGTCGGTATATATGTTCTTTGTATTTATATCACTTCATGTCTTCTCAGTTTGTTGGATCTATAAATTGATATGTTTTAGGCCATTATAGCTTCAAATATTGTTTTCCACACCAAAGCTTTTTTCCCCTGAGACTTCAATTAATAATATACATATTATATACCAATTAAATATGAACAACAAATAATATTGTATATTTGTCTTAAGGCTCTTGATGTTCTCAATCTTCTACAACTGTCATTCAGCAGTATACCTCAAAGGTATCTTTAAGCTCTCTAAATATTTGGTAGAGTTTAATTTTTTAGCTTATAAACTGTTTTTTTAAAAAATAGATTGTATTTTTCAGTTTTTAGTTTTTTTCCACTGCAGATATTCCTTTTTCTACTACAGATATTCCTTAATTCATCACTGAAGAATAACATGGGTCATATTATAATCTTTCCCTGAGCTACTATTTTGGGCTTACTTTAGTCAAGTTCCTCTTTTTTCAATATGGGGTGATTTTTTTGATGTGTGTATTATGTTGTATTAAATAATATAAAAACTTTTGCTTATATTATCTACCTTTACATATATCTACTGATACACTCTAGTAAAAAATATTCTTGCTTTGCTATCTAAAAAGTAAAATTTTTTGTTCCTTATTGTATTTGGATGACTACGAGATGAATATAAGAAGACTGTGAAATGGTCATTAGATGACTATGAGATGACTATGTGATTTGGTTTTTATGTATATAAATATGTATAATGTATGTGTATATGTACTTTAATGTATGTGTATATGTGCTTATAATTAGAAGTTACTTTCAATTTTCAATTAGTCAGTGACGGTTCATATTACATTTATCTCCACAATTAGTACCAGTTTGACTGATTATTTTCTTGGAAGCAACATATATTATTTAAACATTACAGTGAAATAAAAAGAGAAATACATGCACCTTCACTAGAGATGGCTTTGCAGAACAGAAAATAACATTTAAAATGTATATTGACTGATTTCATTACTACAAAATCATTATTGACAGGAAAAAATTACATGTTTTTGAAAGTTTTCTTTCATCTCAACTTATCTGAATGAAGCAAAATTAAACTTATTAAGGCTATTTTATATTTTATCACCTTGGTTTCATTTAAAGAATCACATCTAGAGTATGGAAATGGAAACTTTAAAAGGTTTGAGGTTACTTAGTTTGACCACTTAAAATATTTTTTAAAATGAGATTATTGATGACCAAAATATTTAGTGACATATCTAAGACCATAAATCTTCTGATTTCACTCAACAATTCTAATTCATTAGTTATACTCAAAATATATCCTAAGGTACATGGTAAAACACATAATATTAAAATGGATTTCCTGATAAGTAGAAAGTATTTATTGGTGTTTAAGGCTCTTTCTTCTTTCCATATGCCAAACCCGAAAAGTGATGTGGGCCTATGTATCATAATTAATTTCATGATTTATTGATTTCTTTCTTCAGGCTTATTTTTTAAAACAATTGTTACTTCTGTTAGGGGAAAGAGAGGAAGATGTAAGTTTGAAACAGAAAAGAGGCTAGGAAAAAATGTTTACTTACTAAAAACAATGACTTTCAACCACAAGAAATCCTTTCTAAATGCTTTAATCAAAGTAATAACCTCTTCACTTTAAATCACAATAATCTTAGATACTGTAAATCTACTAATTCCTATTCTCCATGTTAACGAAACCCTATTTATTTGTTTTGTTTACCTATAAGCCAATCTCTCTTCATGAGTGAGAGTTTGGGAATGGCATTATAAATGTACGGTTAGGATAATTTGAGGTAAGATTTTGTACTTCAAGAAAATCACAGCTGACTGGCATACTTTGGGGTTACATGTAAAGGTAGGTTTCAGAGTTACAGAAAGGTTGTCTGTAGTAATATTTGTTTTGAGGACTTCAGGATGAGATGTCTACAACTATTTTGTTGTCATTCAATCTCCAGAGGAACCATACTATTACATCCACTAACACTGTGAATGTCACAAGCTTAAAGCTTTGTCAGAAATAACACATCATTCACAGAGTAATCTGCTAAATTTCACTTATAAATTCTGATTAATTTACAACCTGAGTTAATCACTATTGCTAGCTTGATTTCTTGATTTAAGAAATAAGGACATTTTTGTCTAACACAACTTTCAAGAGTATTCTATTACAGGATCCCAAAATGATCTGCTTTCTTGGAGATAGCATAAAGTTGACTGAAAAGTTTACCATCTCATAGTCATTTTCAAGTGTCTTGAGTCATGTAGTTTAGATCTCTAGATTTTAAAATAAATTCTATCTACTGATGATAATATTTAAAAACAAAAAAAACTCAACTCATTCATGCATATAAAGTGATTAAAGACTACATATATTACCGTAGATTTTGTAGAAAGTATTCCAAAACATGAAAATAAATCTCTGAATCCATTACCATCCAGTTTAGATGAGACAAAAACACAAAAAGCCTCATGACCATAGATACACAGGAGACTTCACATCTTAACACCTGGCTTCTCACTAAGTAGTTTACTAGTGACTATATAATAAGTTTTCTCAGAATTCAGTCTGAAAAGCAGGCTAACACCATTTCCATTTTTTTGGTTTTGTTTTGTTTTTTCAAGGCAGACTCTATATTCATTAGTGACAGCCATCTGATGGGGGCTTCAAACTAACAACAGCTCTGCCTCTTGCTGGGTGTATCAGAATGCTATGCATAACTTTGTTGTGTCTAAAGGAGTTCTTCTTTTTCCCTTAAAAAATGTTTGTGAGTTTCAGGGGTAAGTTAAAAAAAAAAAAAAAAAAAAGAATGGGATTGAAATTTAGGAGATAGGGTCCTTTAAAACATTGATAGAATCTTGATCGACAGAAACACTAAAATGCTTGAGGAAAAATGAGTGAGCGGGGAGGTGAAATACTTTTGGAGTAACATCCTGGAATGCAGATCTAAATGCAACATGATTGTTCATCTAATATTCCATAATTGATTTTAGGAAGCTAAATGCTTTGGCTAGCAGTGAACCATAGTTTGTCAATTGATTAGTTTAATCAATTAATGAGTTTAATCCGAATTTGAAATAGACTAAGAAAGCTAGAATTTCCTGATGAGTATTTACTTCTTTTTTGCTTAATCCTCAGTTTACAATATCGATAATTACTATTCGGATGTTTTCTTTCTTCTTTTTCTTTTGCCTTTATTTCTGGCTGAAAGATCATATCTGTGTACACTGAATCTGGTAAATAGTTCCTGAAGTACCAGTTAAAATACCCTTGATCCTGCCCTGAGACAGCCCTGAAAATTTAAATGAATGGTGTTTGGGGATCTCAGTTCAGTCCCCAGTAAATGTCCACATCACAAAACCACAACACTTAATTGTAGGTGATTGATTATCTCTGCTTAAACTCAGGCTTGAGTCAGCCAGAGGAGTTTATTACCCTTCATTCCTGTGAGGGTGGTCCCGCCAGGTCAAAGTCGAGGTCAACAATAGGGCAGGAAGGTACTGGCTTTGCCTGTAATCGGAGGTCTCCTCTCCACCAGAACAAAGAGATGTTGTTTGCACAGTCAGAGTACTCTCTAATGCTGAACTGCTACACTGAACACAAATATGATATTTGATGAAGAGAAAATCTTTTCTTTATCAAGGATTTATTTCTTAATGTGGGAAGCAATATGTATTTATCTTACTGAATATGGTAAAAACATTAGAATCACATGAATTGATTCAATAATTAGAAGATCTATTTAAAATTTAAATTGAAAAATTTTTGTACAGTAACTTTTAAAGAAAGCTTTTTAATAACATTTAAACTTTTAAATTATAATTTCATATTTAAACTTGTACAGTAATACATTATGAAATAATTTTGAATAGGATCATTTTTGCAAAAAGAATAATGTATGAACTTTTGCCATTCAAAATCAAAACATCTTTACATTTTTAACAGTCAAATTTTAAAGTAGAACCAAATACAACCCATTATAGAGGATTTAGTATTTTACACTGCAGTAAAACAAAAACCCATTAGCACCAAACATATATAGTTACTTTATATGACTATAATGAAAATTATGACAAGAGAAATATTGATTCGAATAGTAACATCCAAAGTCAGAAACTAAAATAAGTATAACAAATTATCTGAAACAATAAATTTGGCTGTTAAATATTTTTAATATTTTTAGAAAAGAAACTTTCACATGAATTAGTCCATTAAATTATAAAAACTGAGTGCTAAATGCTTTAGTATATTTTTGAAGTTAACCATATTTTAAATTAAATCAAATTGGATGAAAATGAGAACAATAACAGATCTAAATAGATATGATAAAATATTAGTGGTCAGCCATATAGGTCTTTATTTAAACATTACTCTTCTCTTTCATTAGAATTTAGTTTGGAGAAATTATTTAGCCTGGGAACATGAAGTTTTGAGTTGTAGTGGAGGAAGGATGAGGAATAATTTCTACTACATAAGTTTCTTATAAATAATCAAATTATTTAATTTATATAGGAAACCTATAGCATTCAGTTTTCAGTAAGTTTATTTTTCCATATAACACACACACACACAAATATGAGTTTAAACACAAAGATCTAGAGACTATAAATCAAAACTGCATGATTATTTTTCAAGTTATAAACTCATTTAATAACTTAAGAGTCTCATTTTTCTATAATATTTCATTTTCTAGGTAACATGTTATTGAATGAATATAATTTTGACTTCAGTGATGAATTAATTTAAAAATTTGTTATGTTGACTTATCTTGTGTAATGACAATAGAGACTCCATTTTTTTGTCATGATGTGAGGTAGTATGGACATGTCCAAATATAAGAATAAATGATTCTGTGAAAGTCTTCAGAACTTCTCTTAACATTTTAAAAGTCAGTAAGACCGGTAAAGAAACAGAAGGAGAATTTTTGGAGAAGGAAAGGATATCAGGGGAAGGGGATGAGAGAGAGAAGGGAGGGGTAAAGATAAAAAAATGATTATGAAGACATAGATAGATAGATAGAAAAACAGATAAATTTATGTATTCCCCTAAATAAATGTAAATATTATGCATAGCAAAAACTATTTTAAAAAAGAAATGTACAAATAAGACCTTAATAATCATATTATTAAAATACTAGCTTCTATAGTTTTTCCAGTTTATTTAAATGTATAGCTTCGTTAGATATCAAAAGTTGTCCAGTTTTGCATTTCTAAACATAAAATGAAATTATGCTTATAATAATAAAAGTTAATAAAGACATTACAAAAATATGCAAAATAAAAAGTGAGACTCCTATAATGACAATTCATTCTTAGATAAGCATAACATAAATTTAATATTTATCCCTCAGTTTTATGTGCATATACAATACACATTCTTATGTATTTTAAACAAAATACAGGTATGTGTGTTTCTCTATGCATGTGGCTATGTGTTTTATTACAGATCCTTGCATTTGAGACCATTTAATGCAAGGCTAAAAATCTAAATTGAAATCTACATGCTGCCTTGTGATTTTGGAAAGTCACTCAAACTTTCTGTGTGACAGTTTACATACCATTAAGATGGAGTGGTGATGATAATTGTGTTGGAATATTTGTGCAGTGTCTAACATAGTGTGTGCACTTAGTAATATCAGTTATTATTATTTAATGTCAAAATATAATTTTGATTATTTTTAAACTGGGTAGCATTAAATAGACATACCATATTTATGTAACTGATTTCCTATTGATTGACTTTTATATTGTATTCACTTTCTTGTTATTTTAAATAAAGTGATCATGACGTAGAAGAGGCAATACTGGTTTTCTTACATCTAAATTTTCTTTTCTATTAAAGATGTTTGTCATCTTTCATTTGCATGGATTATCTTTTTCTTTCTTTTGTTCTAATGAATTTCATTCATCATTGAGATTATATCTTAAATATTTTCTCCACCATCCATCCAACCATGCCCTTCTGTTACTTTACATTTTCATTTATTTCTATTTTCTTTTTATTAGTACATTTTTAGAGCACTCTACCAATATCTGCCCCTGCTAATTTTTCTTGGTAACAGACTATGCCTGTTTTGCTTCACACTTGAATCCTCAGAATCCATCACTGTACTTGACATATACTGAGCCTATTATAAATATTGCCTCATGGAATGAATGACAAGAATGAATAAATATGTCTTCCCTGAGAGTTTACTCGCTAATTTGAAAGTCAAATCTAAACTCAAGAGTCAATTCTTGGGTAAAGCCTCTCTGAATTCTTCTTCTTCCTCAAACTGTTGGATGCCTCTATTTTTAATTTAACTTAATTTAATTTAATTTAATTTTAAATTTTGTGACAGCATCTTTCTATGTAGTTCAAGGTGGGTTTAAACTCACCATGTAGCCCAGGCTTATCTTGGACTCATTGTGGGTGATCCTCATGCCTCTATCTGTGGAGTCCAGGGATTATGGGAATGTGCCACCACACTGGGCTTGGATGCCTTTTTTTCTGGGCCTATTTGGTGTTCCCCACTCTGATGTTGTATTTTGTACTTTATTTTAACCAGTTTTTTATTCCTTTTTTCTTTTTCCATGAGAGAAGAGCTCTCTCACATTTTATCTCCAGTGACTGGAGAGCTTCCTAATATGGCTTTATGAATTAAATAAAATGAATTTAAGCTAGTCTGACATAATCTATTATGAAACCTTGGGAATTAACTTCCCTGTATTTCAGCTTGCTCACTTACAAAGTGGAAGGAAGTTGAGGGAAACCTTTGGGGGAGGATATTCTGTATTTTGATTGCTTCCATAGTGGTTACCTAATGGTAAAAGACAGACAAAATCATGCAACTGCAGTCATTTTTTATTTATGTATATTATAGCTTTATGAAATTAAATAATAAATAGAAGCATGGTATTAAATCATGAGATAGTTGTCTGACAGATATTTTAGGTTTTGGATTAGAGTGGTTCTTTATTTTCAAAACTGATTTTAAATAAATCTGAACACCTCAAAGCACACCATTCAGTCCTGTGCCTTGCAGTCACATTTCTGACGATAACAAATTGGATTGTTTCGTTTTTACTCACCTCCCAGACTTGTACCTCTCTATTTCCAAACTTGAACCTATTTTGGAACTAAAATTTATAAGTCTGCCTTCAGAAAAACTAAGTGATAGCTGAATGTTATTGCTGAATGCAATAACTCATCTAAGGATGATGTGAATCCTTAAATTTTGAATCAGGAGAATTTAGTAAGGGTTGTTTGTGTTTAGTCACTGTGGTCCAAGTACAACTTGTAATAATTTTAAAATTTAGTTGCATCTTCAAACTGTCTTTATACATTATAGGAAAATTAGTACATTTCCTTTCCTGTGGTGATTAAAATACAGTATCTTGTAAAGATAAGAATATCACATGAAAATATATTTTTTATTCTTAATATAATTTAACATCTATTTTCAAGTCATATTAATCTTTCAATGTTAACATAAGGAGTTATTTCATATCTAATATGCTTTTTGAAACGTGCCATTATTTAAAACTCAGGACACACCTGTCTGGTTTTGCAGGTAGATTATTTTTAATTGTATTACCCCAGGAAATTGTTTTTCCTTCCTATGTGTTTGTCCTCTTATCACTCATCCCATCTCACACTTCCAAATCCATCTTGACTCTAATAGACTGAGATGATTAATCATCATTGAAGCTGACATATAGAGCGCAGAGCAATAAAGAAGACAGGAAACAAAGCGAGTCTGAGGGCTGCACAGCCACCTTTGACAAACACGAGAAGACATCTCACATTTTCAATTACCAAAGGATAATTTCATTGTGGTCCATAAAAGGACACGTTCCCCCTTATTTTTCTGTTCATGGAAAATCATCTCCCCCAATCTGATGAAAACAAATCACATGTATTATATATTTTTTAAATATTATATATTTTTAAATATTAATAAATCTTAGTTACATTTTCCATTCATAGAGAATCAAACAGTAAATGCTCTTGTTGATGATATAAAATGTTCATTTCACATTAAAGATAGATTATTTTTAAGTTTTACCACGGGTAATATAAAACTTCAATTTTTCCCATAAATTGTCAAGAAATATTTTCCTAAAGTTTTGGTGTTAAGCAAAAACAATGAAGAACTCTCTCTTAATTGTTCATAAGAATTGAAGAATTCAATTTTTGGTATAAAAAATGGTACTCTAATCTAGTCAGTAACAGGCAAGATCACTTCTGAGTAGCTTTACATTACCATTCTGGAAGAATAGTAATGAATACTGTGCCAGTGCCTCTATGAGTATCCTATTAACTTCTTATTCTCTTTTTAAAAGCTAAAGCCATAAAAATATTCTTCAGCCTTACAGCATACAAGAATCAGATTGAAAGTTTTGAAGAATTTAGATTTCTGGGTTCTCCCAGACTCACAGTGCCAGTATTTCAATGGAATAATGTTTTTTAAATAAACCCAGCACATGATAATGATGTAACTTAACTTCAGACTAAAAAGTATAAACCCATAAGTATTTTGAGACACTAAAAAAAAAAAAAAAAGTTCTGATCTTGATCATCAAATTTTGGAGGTGCCAGCATTTAAAATGGGAGGAGAGATAAAAAGATGAGATTTAAGCAATCAAAATTTTAATGGTTTTCACAGGGATAATCATACTTTATAGTAGTTATTTTCAAATGAGTATATTTAATTCACTTGGCTGTTTTGCACTCAGTGATGTTAATCTGCTATGTATCTAATTCACCTTTGGTCTTAATAATTAACAAATTTGCTTGCATATTTTTTCATGTTTTCATAAAAAGAATAAAAAAAGAATCTTTTCTTGATTACTCAGAGGGAATAAGCAATAGAAAAGAGCCAAATATTAAGAGAATAATAAACTATTGACTAAGGTTCATAGTGTATTCTAATTGGTTGATAGGGTGTGGGAAGACAAGTCAGTGAGTGTGTATGTGTGTGTGTGTGTGTGCACGCACACCTGCAAGTTGGGGGTGAATGGACTGAGAGATGAGTCTGTGTTAGTGTGTTGCATGTGAGGTCCATGTCAGTGTTTGTGTTATGCTCAGTGAGTATGTAAACTAAGTGATGGAAGAAGTTGGAGAAGAATGAGAAGACACAAAAAGAAGACAATGCCATGAGGTACATCAGCCACAGCACCGGGTGAATGCACAGAGAGAATTCAGTAGAAATGAACAAGAGAAACAGAAAGAGTAAGAGAACCCTAGTCAAACAGATTTTCACCTTCTACCCTTTAAAGGTAGAGACGGCTGAGTGGTCAGTCCTCCGCAGTCTGGGCTGAACCTATAGCATGGCTAACAGAGGCCTGACCTGAATTTGTCCTGCCATTTTTTATCTACTTCTGTGCATGCCAGGGACACCTGGACTGAATCTTATTGACCATGACAATATTCGCTATCATTAATTAACTTATTCAACAAATACTTATTGAAGATTTATCAGTTGCCAGGGGCTCTGTGGAGTACTTGGATAAATTATGAAGAAAAAAGGATCAGTTGCTGCCCCTCTATGAAAGTAAGCTCCCCAGTATGTAGTGCCAAAAGGCTTTGCCACACAGTTCATATTCTTGAACTTTCACTGGGTTGTGGTATTTGTTCAAGGCTTAAAATAATATTCTGTAATCTATGCCACAAGTCATAGACATACAGTGTCCTACTCGGTACAAGAAAACTGTGTTTTATAGAAACTCATGTTACTACAAAGATACTGTTTTCTAATATGAACCACAGAATAAAATCATACAATGTGAATGTAAGTATTCACAGAAAAATAAGCAAACTATAAAGAGGGAAGCTTTAAAATATGATTCAATATAGTATTTGTCTGTAGGACACAAAGGCTGTAAGTGGGAAGTTTATTAAATCCTATGATTAAATCATTTCCTGAGAAGGGGTAAGTTCACATAATGCTGCTACTTATATTGAGACACTTGTGTAAGTCATTTTCTATGACACTGAACACTGGTAATTATTGGATCCTAATAAAAGCATAATGTTTACTGCACATGCTTCATTCTTTAAATTCTTTTAGCAATAGAGATTTTATCATTTTCATTTTAGATATGTGGAAACTGCAATTCAATGATACAATAATTTGCCCAAGTCAGGTAGCTAGGTGCTAACAGAGCTAAAATTCACTGAGGTCTGAGTTGATTTTATTACCTTAACCTCTTTCTGATCAAGATGAGTCAAAAAGTTAAGGTGTTAATAAACATCCTCAGATACTGAGGGTATTTCATGTTGACATGACATCATAGTGCTACATATAGCAGGCAATCAATACTTAACAAATTGTGTGTTTGAAATTATTTGGTAGTTTAAGACAGATCTATTTGTCATCTGTCCTCTGTAATAGTTTACTAAATTATTAATATTCAATCTGAATATATGAGTAATCCTATCTAAATTCCAAGTAAGACCTGGATAATAGTAAACCTACAATTATTTGATACATCATCTGACAAGTATGATAGATGATGATGTATCAAATAATTGTAGGTTTAACCAAAGTCAGTTCAATAAAAGTATTATCAACCTATTTATTATTATTATTATTGTTTAATGTATATTGATAACATTGTCTCACATAAATTAAAACATTGCTTAGGAAAGATTAAAGATAAAAAGCTTTGAAATATTTCACATGTTTAGCTCTTAATTTCAAAGTAGAGTTCAAAATCACATTTTGAGTGGGCCAGGAATATTCTCTTGTGAATCAAATTAGAGATCAACTCTTAGAAATAAAAACTTTCCTATTATCAAGCAACTGTTAATTTTAGCTGTAGCAAATAAGACTAAATAGCAAAGAATATTGCTTCCTTTATGTACGACAGTTATCTTGGCGAATCAACTCATGAACAACGTTATTTAGATGAGGAAGCATTATCATAGAAGAAATTTTATAAGAGAGTTGAAACATAAGATCATTTTCTGTGTTGTTAACCTTTGAAATACTGAAGACCAAAAAAATTTTGAATAGTTTTTGAAACAAAACCTTTTTTGAAACAGAATTCCAGTGAACATATAAGACACATGTTTAAAAGTTAATTTTTAATCTAAGTGTTTAGGAATATATTTCATGCATAATTAACAATTCTTTACAGTAAGTGCCAGCATCTTTCTTAGCTTCATTAACATCATTTTAATTGAATTTCTTCAAAATTATTCTAACAGTAGGCAATACAGCAAAATTTAGGAAATGAATTTTTATATTTCAACATCAAGATAAAAGGTTGGTGATGTAGCTCATTTGGCAGAATGAGTACCTATGAAGCAAGAGCTCTTGGGTTTAATCACCAGCATCAAGTAAAACAAAGCCAATATAAAATTTGTGCAAAGTTACAGTTTAGTTTCTTATATCTGTTTCATAAAATTAGATTTAAGGATATGACTTTGATTCTGGTCTTGCTGTAAGATTCAAATATCCCTAGGTTTTACTAGTGACATTTAACACCGATTGTTCGAAAACATAAACTCTCTTTGCTGTATTCAGTATCAAAAGACAGATTTTGACAACTTGTTGTTCCATGAATAAAATACATCTTGGAATATGAATTAAACTTCATGAAGAATGGTTTTAAGAATAAAGG
Organism: Dasyprocta punctata; assembly: GCA_004363535.1. NCBI lineage: Eukaryota > Metazoa > Chordata > Mammalia > Rodentia > Dasyproctidae > Dasyprocta > Dasyprocta punctata. The sequence goes on along the minus strand of RJWM01014543.1, from coordinate 6,439 downwards.
TTTTAAATAATGCAGCTTTAATTTCTTTGTCTCATCTGTTCTTTGCTATAGTAGCTAAAATGATATATGCAGGGAGAGAAGTGAATTTCATTTAAGTCATTTGTGGATTATAGTTGTATACCACAATAGTGGATTTGGAGGGGGGATCAATCTAAAATGTTATGATCAGGGAAGCTTCAGGAAGAGGTGATACATTTGTGGTAGCACCTGGCAGAGGGTGGGAGAGCAAATCATTAGCTGGAAATAATTTCTGACAAACATTTCAGTAATTTTGAATTTAATGTTTGATACACACAAAGTTGCAGATTTGTTTTTCTTTCTTTTATATATTTTCATCTTTTTGTGTTTTTACAAAGACTATAGAAGTCTAATTGTGTGTCTGTCTTTTTCATCTCCTGTTTTTCTTAATGTTTTTGCTTTTCTATGGGTTCATATTGCAATTAGATTGTTTGTTTGCTTTTTAGAGTTGACTAACAGCTCTGATTCCTCAAAAAGTCACCACTTTTTTATATTCCAGAAAATTCTTAGCCATTATCTCCTTGAATAGTTTTTTACCTGCATGTTTTTCCATAAGAAATTGTATTTTATGTTTACAATTTATTCTTAGGTCCCAAATTCTTTTGCAGACAATAAACTTTCCCAATTATTTTTTCCAGTAGTGGGAGTTTTCTATTTTTTTTTTTTCCTAGAATAAGCAGTATTTCTGGGCCTCAAGAATTATGGCTTTCATTTATAACTTTACCCATATTCATACATGTGTTCATTTTTGTTTAATCTATCTGATCCTTAGAACCTGAGATTTTAGAACAAACCCTGGGCCTTTATCTAGACCAGTCTCAAATCGCTTGTATAATTTGTCTTCTCTTTACTACTCTAGCTTTTTTCCTGCTTTATATTTAGCATCAATATCTTTTCATGCTTTCTTTGCAATTCAGAAAAGTTACCTTTTTATAATACTTGACCTAGGATCTTTGCCTGTGTGTGAATTTACGTGTGTGTGTGTGTAAAGAAAGTGGTTTGATGGCCCATTCATATTGGTTCATTTCACCAAGGTAATGTACATCACCTCAAATATTTATAAAGATTGCGAATAATTTTAGACAAAAAGTAAACTGCAGATCCACAGAAGGTAGGAGAATATCTTATATTGTAGTTCATTCTTTATTATACATAGAACTTTGTACCCTTCTATTTTTTAAGAACTTACTATAGGAAATAATAAATAGTTTTTCAATGAATGATTTATGAATGAAGATTTCTAAAATACTGGGTGAAGTACTTGTCTTCAGAGATTTTCCTATTTTGTTTAGGGTGGGACAATTTCATTCTTTATTCAAACAAACAATTATGCTCATTTATTTCTATTTGTCGTTACCCCTAAATTCAAATTTTCAATCTAGTGCAGGTTTTGTGTTTATATGCTTGTTGACTAATAATTCCAGCAATATGATGCATACATTCTAAAAGCCAAGGGTTTAGTAACAATCATTATGGAAATAAAGATAAAAATATCCTTGACCTTGTCAGAGAACATTAATGAAGGCTTCTTATAGGTTATTACATTTGTACTGAGAATTAATAGATGAATAGAATTCTGATGTCAAGGTGACAAATAAAAAGAGAAGACTATTTCAGTTAAAGAACCAACAGCTAATGCAAATGCAAAAAAGGATTAGATGAGGAAAGAAATAAGTAAATACTAGTGGAAATTTGTATTATTTCCATCCCCCCACCCCCAGCTGTGGAGTAGATCCTAAGAAGGCTTCCTGGGAGGTAAATTTAGAAACATTGTCAGAGCCAGATCATGAAACTTGTGTTATGTCATCCTAAAAGGTTTGCATTTCATTATGTAGGAAACATAGTCTCATTAAGGGATTTTAATAGGGAAATGATATGATCAAATTAGGAATTTATATGACATGCTCTTAGAGCAATATGGAAATGATTTGCAAATGAAAAAGACCACTTCTGTGGCTGGTAAGAAATTGTTACGCTCTCATCTAAACTAGTTTGAAGGTGAGAGATTATAGAAATAACAAGGAAGTCAAATCTATGGGGTTTTGTAAAACCTAGAATCTATGAATGGATTGAGAACAGCAGTTTCATCAAGATAAAGTAGAAGCTGATTAATGAATCTGAAACAGAATCTAAGGATTAGAGCTTTTGATTCTCTGATGAGAAGGATTCAAACTATTTCCCTGGCACCTAAGAAACAAATTAGGTCTACAGGCAATGTACAATATTTGTAAAATAGCTGTAAATGATTTCAAAATGCCTCTGAATTTTAAATTCCAAAGTCCACATTGTTAAGTTTGTAAGCACCCAACAGAGTTCCCTCCTACTAGATGTGTTTTAAAATCACATCTGAAGCATGGATTGTGAGCATACTTGCTTTCAACAAATTCAGACAACCTTATTTACAGCCACATCATCTGCAATGTTTAATTGCTTCTTTTTAATCTAATCAAAACTACCACATATAATTTTTTTGAGAAATAAAAAACCTGAAAGAAAGAGCCAAAAGCAAAACATAGAATTTTAAAGTGAAGCCTTTGTAGTAACATTTGGAGCAATTTCTAGCAGTTGCAAAATGCTGATTGGTTGCCTAGAGGGTTATGCTAAGGAAAACAAGACAGAAATCCAAGCTGTAGAATTCATGAAAACCTTTGTCATGGCAAACAATAGTGAAACACAACATTGCCTGGAAGGGGAAATTTGAGTCTGCAATCTGTTAGACTTTATGCACTGATAACCGATAAGATTCTGTGCTGCATTTTGAAAAGAATACAGTAAACACGATTCTAGACAGATCTGCCTCAGGCTTAACATGACACTTAAGTGCTCTGTACGCAAAAAGAAAGGCAATTCAGGACACACTGCAAGCTACTTTTATTTTCTAGCACTAAAGTTAAAACATCAAGTAATATTTATTAACAAGAAGAAATTCCTCTGTTCTGGATTTCATCTAATCTATATAAACTTTAATGTGAAGGGAAAAAAGTTATTGTTTTAAATAAGAAAAATATACGAGAATGTTTGAAAATTATATCATGAAGCTTTTTAGTTTTTTAATTTTGCCACTATTCCAAAACTGACTAAATGCAATTATAGTAGAGTAAGTGAATAGTCCCAAATAAATCTTAGTTGAAATTCAATTTCTACAGAGGAAAAATAATAACTAATAACTATGTAATTGCAACCTTTTATGGCTATTCATTTTTGACATATAAGAGATCTCCAGACAGAAGGGATAAGCAACAATATTACCTTTTATTAAGTTGGGCCACACATTTCATGACCTAAAATAGAAATTAGCTGAGTTTCCAGAAACAAAGCATTCCAGCAGTTTGAACCAAGGACACCCTGCAACTATACATAATGATTCATACTTCAAAATTAAATGTAATAAATAGACCAGTTTATGGACATGCACAAAAATATTCTTCACTATAATATGAAAGTAATATAATTTCTTATAAAACTATAATGGATTTGATGTTGAAAAACAAAATGGATTCTATAATTGATACGGAGACACTTTTTTCTAGTAATCCTGATATGTGAGATTACCCACTCAATTTACTTTTACATGTACACAATGTAAAGTACATGAAGTGTGTGAACTATGCAGGTTGCACTGAAGAAACATAGAATTAAAGTTTTTCTCATAATTTTAGCTTACTTCATCTGTTTTGTACTAGCTATAATAGTGTATTTCCTAATTATTAAGAGATTTAAATTTTGGTTTTTGGCGTCTTCAAATTAAGAGTTAGAAATGTGTGGTAAAATCTTTACAAAAGAGTTTATAAAGGACTGCCATTTTTAAAAATTATTATTGAGGTATATTTTAATTCAGAACACCACTTTCAAGGTAATTTATAGTAGTCTGATTACAAGTGACTACAATTTTAACATCAAGAGTTTACATCTATGATTTCCCTGAAAACAAAATCATAATTTAACTTTTTAATTATTTTTATTAAAGTTTAGAGCAGAAATTTCTCTTCTTGTGTTCTAAGAAAATCTGTGGAGTATCTTTAAAATTAAAAGAGACTTGAGAATAAATCTAAATTCTACTACTAATGGCTTTATGGCCTTGAGAAAATTAATCAATATTTTATAAACAAAAATTTTCACCAACCTTATGTTTCTAAAGAATAAAATGGAACTATTAAGGTGAACAAGAGCAATTTTGGAAAACTCTTTTAAGACCTACAGATAATACATATAAATAAATTATCAAAACACTCAATATTCTGTAGATTTTTAATAAAAAATGTAGTATTAGTGGGAGTAAAAGTATTTAGTAATGATGTTACCATCACTGTAGGGAAATCCAAAATAGTTACATTTAAAATTCTAAGTCAGTAGAGTTACTTTAATGGGAAAGATTGTTTTAATAAAAAATAACTTTTAAATTACATTTTCTAAATTCTATTTTAACAACACATCCACTGCTCATAATAGTTTCACTGGTGAAAAATATTATGTCAAATTATATTAATAACTAAGAAATACTGTATTACAGCTTATGTCCCCCCAAAGGCTCATGGACTCATAGGTGGGGCTTTTGGAAATGCCTGGATCATAGGTATGTGATAGTGGATTAGTCCACTGATTATTTAAACATAATTCTGGGTGTGGGTAATGGATTTACTAAAGAGGGAAGACGCACCTTGGGTATGGGTAGCGCCAACCAATAGGATGTTAATTTGGAAGAATAAAAAGGGAAAGAAGGAGGGTGCTGCTTGCTGCTTGCCTTGCCACCCTGGAGTCAAATGATTAAAGATTTAGATCTCTGTAAACTGTAAATTAAAATAAACCCTTCTGACTTTAAATTGTGAGAATTGAGTATTTCATCCTAGCAACAGAAAAGTAACTGAGACATACTGCTTTAGATACAATGAAAGGTCATAGACATGGAAAAGTAAAAAAAAAAAAAAAAAAAAAAAAAAAAAAAAAAAAAAAAAAAAAAAAAAAAAAAAAAAAAAAAAAAAAAAAAAAAAAAAAAAAAAATCTCTCCTACAAAAAGCCAAAACCAAAGTATTACAGACACTCTATTAAAGGAATGAACATGTATATTAATAATTACTGGAATACTGAAAATGCCCGCGGGAGTAGAGAAAGATCAAGGATTGATAGCAAACCTAGATCAGGAACAGGAGGGATTATTTTGTCCTTTATGGAGAAATTAACAGATGTAACTAGAGTTAAAAGAAGAGTAGAAGCAAAATAAACAGACAATAAAGTTCTTTCATAGCAAAGCCAACATCTATTAAATCATTTGATCTTCTGAGGAAATTTACATAATGTGATACTATAGTATTTTTTTTATTTAAGCAAAAAAGAAAGAAAAACAGGACATGCATAACAAAGACAACAAGCCAAAGAGATAAACAAACGACTAGAGTAAATGCACAACAGTAACATTGCAGGTTTACCAAACAGGATGATAGAAACTTGACAATGGTTACAATACTATGTATTGTTATCTTCAAAATGGTTACTTACATTAACAGATATAGACATGTAAAACTGATCCAATCATATGAGTATTAATTGTTCTTTCTCAATAACAAATACATTCAGCAGTGTGTTCATTTTAGTTATCTTACATATACCTATATACAGATTTATATCTTTTCCTTTTCCCTTTTCTTTTTCTCCCTTTTCCCTTCCCAATTACTTTTGCTCTTCAAGCTGCTTTTTACCCTTACATAGTATTTATTATAGATTTTGGATCATACATACTTTTTCCGTTTCTTATACTAGGGAGACAATATGATATTTACACATGTGGGTTTGATTTATCGCACTTATGAGTATGGTCTCAAGTCGTGACCATTTACTTATAAAAGTCTCAATGCAATCTTTCTGAATAGCTGAGTAGTACTCCATTGTATAAAAATACCACATCTTTTTTATCCAGTCTTTGGTTGATGGGCACTTGGGTTGTTTCCAAGATCTGGCTATTACAAATTGGGTTGTTATAAGCATGGGTGCACAGATATCACTGTGGTATGATGTTTTCAATTCTTCTGGGAAAATGCCCAGAAGTGGGATAGCTGAGTTGAATGGGATCTCTATATAATATTTGATAAGAATGAAGATATTATGCAGATGGGATCTAAAAAAAGCACAGAGGAAGACCAGCTACACAGTCGTAAGAATCAGAGGTGATTTCTTTTCCTTGAAGTTGACAGAATAGAAAGGAACAATATAGCCAAATTTTCACTTAAGAAAAGTAAGAGAGGGCCTGGAGTTTGGTTCAGTGGCTTAAGTGCCTGTCTGGCAGGTGTGAGGTTGTGAGTTCAATCCCTGGTGCTGCAAAAAAAAACTAAAGATAGTCTTTCATATCTCGAAGAGAAAATCACAGCGTGGGAGAGAGAGAGACAAGACTTATTAAAAATAATAAGAAATCTGGAAGTGGCAGTGCAAC
>RJWM01014542.1:0-50236 GCA_004363535.1 Dasyprocta punctata | reverse complement strand
TCCCTGTCTCTCCCTGTCCCTGTCCCTGTCCCTGTCCCTGTCCCTGTCCCTGTCTGTCTGCAGCAGAGGTGGCACGTGGCTCCCTCAGTGGCTGGAGGTTGCGGCCGGCAGGAACCCAGCCACCTTCTCGCCGCCAAGCCATTCCTCCTCCTCCTCCTTTCTCCTTTTTCTTTCTTTCTTTCTGTTTCTCTTCCCCTTTCTTCACCTTTCCTTTCACTTTTCTCCTTCTGTCTCTTTCTTCTTGTGTCCTCTTCCTTCCTCCTCTTCCCCTGTGGTGCTCACGGGCCCGGGCGTCCCGCTGGCCCACAGGTCATCCGAGCCGCCCCAGCTCACCCCACATTCACTCGCGGGGCGTTCACTCTGCTCTTTAGAAACAGATCCGTTGGGTCCTTTCTTTCATGAAAGCCATTTGTTCAGTGCCCCGTGGGTGCCGGGGCCACACCTTGGGCTCGGCGGCAATGACTGCTGGGGACGGGGCTGTCCTCGCCCCTGGACGGACAGGAGCCCCGAGAGCAGGCCGCTGCGGGGAAGGCATGGGCTACTCAGTGTGTCCCAGCCGCAGGGCAGAGGTCACTGCGATTCATGGATTTACACGGAGTTTACCACGCAAAAATAAAACAGAATTTATAACAAAACAGTAAGAGAACAATAGTTAATACGCTGTGTATTGTTACCTTCAAAATAGTTACTGGGAGTATAAGACGTAGACCAAAAAGATTCTCACAACAGAGAAACAGATTCTTTTCAAGAAACTAAAATAAACTAGTAGTATAAATGAAACAAATAACATACATATTAAAACACTTTTTTTTTTTTTTTTTTTTTGTCTTTTTGAGACAGGCTGGCCATGCACTCACTTTGTAGCCCAGGCTGGTCTCGAACTTGCAATGATCCTCCAGCCTCAGCCTCCCAAGAATTTTTTTTTTTATCACTGATATTTTATTATCATTTTCTTTTTTCTTTTCTTTTTCTGGTACTAGGGATTGAATTTACGAATTGGCACTTGCCAGACAGGCACTTATGCTGCTGAGCTAAATCCTCGACCCCTAAAATACTTTTTAAACAATGCAATATATAATTTGGGAAAGTATATGAACTTCTTCCTATTTCCTATTTATTTCTCATCTATTTTGCTCTTTATTGGTATATGTAAATTTTGTCTTGTTCATTTAGGAGAAACCATGTGATGTTTGAGCTTGCGCATTTATTTCACTTAACATCATGTTCTCTAACTGCATCCATTTGCCTACTAAGGCCTGAGGTTTATCTTTCTTTACGGCAGTGTAGTACTCCGCTGTGTACAGATACCACATTTTCCTTATCCATCGTTGATGGTCACACAGGCTGCCTCAAGACTGAGCTCTGAAAGTTGTGCTGCTGTGAGCTGGGTGAGCAGGGGTCACTGAGATGCGCCCTCCAGCTCTCTCGGGCCCAGTGTGTGTTTGCGGCCGCTCTGTCCAGTGTGCCTGAGCTTGTTTCTGCTTTCTCTGTTCCTCAGGCTTCCTGGATCTTCCAGACTCTGATGGGCCTGTGCTTGACCTTGACTGTCCCCGGGCTGACCGCTGTCTGAGTCCCTGAACGACCCTCAGGGGCCTCTGGCTAACCCCCAGTGGAACTCCTGACTGTGCCTCACTGACCCCTGGGCCCCAGTTCTTGGAAGCTGGAGGCTTGGTGTGACCTCAGGGCCCATCTAACGCCCACATGGGTCTCGGGATCCAGGCGTAGAGGGACATCGGGACCAACACGCCCCTGGGCCACCTGCACTGCGAGCATGGCTCCCGGCGCAGCAGAGTCCCTGCCCACCTGGCCCTGGGGTCTGTGTCCATCTCACGCTGTCCTGCCCTCCCATCCTGGGCCACACTGGGGTCGGGGCAGCCCCTGGCCTTTGAAGATCCTGCATGTATGTGTGAGGAAATTGTGGCCCAAGGGGTGGAGCCAGCGTGGAAGTCTCGGCCACAGAGACACAGAGATAGGGACAGAGGCAGGGACAGGGACGGAGCAGGGACCGCGGCCTGTGCTGTGCCCTCCTGTGTCACTCCGCCCCCCAGGCTCCCCCTGTGTGTGTGAGTCCTCGGGCCCCGCCGTGCCATCCCACGCTGCCTTCCCCCTGACGTGGAACCCAGTGCCCCGAGGGCTGCGGGCCTTGGCGGGGGCGCTGTCCTCCGTGTCCATGGAGGACTGGCCATTCTGAGGCACGCTCAGCCAGACTGGGTCCCTGCTGGGCCCAACTCCCTCCAAAACACAGTGCTGCCGGGCACGGTGGTGCACATGGTGGCAGGAGGATGAGGCAGGAGGATCACTGTGCGTTCGAAGCAGGCCGCCCTGCGCTGCATCATCATTTCAAGCCCAGCCTGACTGCATGAGGAGACCCTGTCTCCAAACTTCTCCCCCAACAAGAAAGTTGAGTGCTAGTGTCCACCGTGGGCAGCCCGACGGGGTGGGCACCCAGAGACTGCCCATCACACACAGTTTCTCCAGGAAGAAAGTCCGCCCAAGCTCTGGGGGCACAACCAGGACCTGGGCAGGGACTGTCCAGGTGCAAAGCATGGGGTCCCTCCCTCAGGGAGCAGCCTGCCTCTGCCTCCCTCTGGGAGCTGTGCTGTGGCTCCTGCCTTCTCCACGGCTGCTGGATGGGACCCAGGCAACCCCTGTCCCTGTGCCTGTGCTTTCCGCAGCCTTGTGGGGTGCAGGGCTGAGCATGCCCCAGGGCCCCCCGTCCTCCACGATGCTTCTCTGCGCTGCTGTTTGCCCCTTCCTCCCAGGGCCCAGGCAGGCTGGGTGCAGAGGCGCAGGTGGGGACAGGGGGTTGGGGCCTGCCCCGCACCCACTCCCCTCACTGTTCCCAGCTGCTCTGTGCTTCCCAGGACCCCTCCGTGCAGCCAGGCCCCCACGCCCACCAGGCACCCCCTGGCACACCCCAGAGTTCTTTGCACCCCTGGGTGGGACTTTGGGGAGGGGCTGAAGGGTGGGGCTGCGAGCTGCAGTGGGTTTGTGGGGATGGTGCGGGGAGGACCCTGGGGAGCCCCACCTGCCAGGAGGGGACCCTCCCATCCCAGCCCCTTCGAGGGAGCTGGCTGGACTTTCTGGGGTCCCCTCTCTGGCTGCTCCTGCTGAACTTTCTCCTGTGCTGCACAGGCATGGGATGGGCGGGACACGGGCCTGGGAGGAGTCAGCACTGGCCCTGTGTCCCCAGGCCACAGCCCACCCTCTGCGGCTGGGAGCCGCAGGCACCTCAGGACCTGTCTTGGGGCCCCTTCGTGGATGGGACCAGAGACCCTGGGCCGCCCTCTGACCCCAGGCCTCTCCAGTGCCGGAGATGAACCTGGAGTCACTCCTCGGGGTCCAGGGAGGCTCCTGACCCGATGAAGAACCCAACACACCCCACTCCTGGGACGGATCAGGAACAGGTCACAGTTCCCTGGCTCCGATGTGGAAAGAGAATTTGGAGGACTTAACAGTAAGAAGCACTGGAAGGGTTTATCAGGCAGAAATTATAAAGGTGTGGATGCAAAGAAATAGAGTGCAGGACTGGGTGGGGGAGAGGGAGGGAGCCTTACCTCCTGGAATGGGGGAAGGAGACCAGGACGGGACTCCCACGGGTGCCCGTTTTACAGGGCGCTGGGCTCAGTTTGTTTTGGGGCAGGCGATTCACTCTAGCCGCCCCTTCCACGTGGGACCAGGCTATCAGGATGGAGCCCCTGACGGCTGGGTCCCGGGAGCCGTGGTTGTGGGCTGCGGTTTCCGGGCTCCTTTCTGCCTGTGTCCTCCCTGCCGCCTGGCGGGCAGGCGGGGGCTGTGCCAGGCTGCCGGCCAGGAGCGAAGCACGGTCCTCTGGATTCCCGGAACTCTCTCCCTGGGTTGGCAGGGAGGCCTGGGCTGCGCTGCGGAGTCCCTGTCCCTGGTGGCCAGGCTGGACGTGAGACACTGCTGCCCGCACCTCCAGGGGCTGTCCCGTGCCAGGGCTCCCGGCAGCAGGCGCTGCAGGGGGACCGGATGGTGGGAGACGCAGGGAGACCGACAGGCAGGCAGAGACAGAGACCGGGAGATGGGAGAGGGCGGAGGGTTGGGGCAGACAGGGCAGAGACCGCGTCGCCCTCGTCCCCCTTCCCTGGCGTGGACACAGGTGCCCTGGGCTCCTGATGCAGACTTCACCGTGACCCCGAGCCTGTGCTCTCGCTGGCCCCGCAGGGCTAGGCCCAGTTGGCCACCTGCCATTCTCGTCCTCACGCACGCCATGCCCTTCTGGGCAGGCCGGGGCGGGATGGAGCCGGGGTGCCCACAGGCTGGGTCAGAGGCCTGCTGGGAGAAGCAGCCCTCCCGAGCCCCAGCCTGCCCGAGCCTGTGTTTCCCTCCTGCACCTGCACAGGCAGCGGTGTGCTGAGCCCTGGCCCACTGTCTGCTGGTGGGTGGGGGTGGGGACGGGCCTGGGGGTGCTCTCCTCCTGGCAACTCCAGCTGCCCTGGCCTGGAGGCGCTCAGTCTGGTCTAGTCCCTGGGGTCTTCTGCCCAAAGCTGCCCCACCCCTGTGGGCAGCCTTGAGCCCTGGGCCGGTGGGCTTGCACCACAGGGGCAGCGGGCATGGTCTGTCCCGCAGGCTCTGCTTCCGTTCAGCTGGGGGGGCTGGGATGCTCTGTCCAGTCCCTCTAGGGAGTGCAGTGCCCCTGCCTCCCAGACGGGGAACCCAGGCCAGAGCAGAGATGGAGGCTTCAGGGCAGGTGGGGCCTGAGGGTGGCGATGCCTGGGCCTTGTCCCTGGGCGCAGTGACCCTGGGAAGGGCGCTGGTAGTCTCCAGGGGCACCATCTCCTGGCCTGCTGTGGGGGGTTGGTGCTGGCACGGGCAGGCTGCAAGGCGCCCACTCGGGGCCTTCACCTTTCAGACCCAGCCTGTTTCCCGCCTGTGGAAAGGAGGAATCCTGAAGATGAGGCAAGAGCCCGATGCCTTCCCTGGGCCCGGTGGGAGAGGGCGACTGCGTCCTGCCAGGAGTCACAGCACCGGCGACCGCTGTGCCTGCTGCAGCCCCACGCTGGTCCCCTCGCACTGTTGGGCCTGCCTTCCCGGGACTCCCTGTGCTCTGGCCAGGGTGAGTGCCCAGCTGCCCAGCTCCCCGCCCGCCCGGGCAGCAACCGGCGGTGTGCACGCGTTACTTCACCTGCCTGTGCACCGTCCGGGGCCGGGCTGGGAGGTCATCGAAACGTGGCAGAGACCTGTGTGTTATTCTAACACCAGTGCTAACACCGGGGGACCGCGAGCCAGCCTGGGGCCTGACGCGCTCCCTCCAGTCGCCCCTGCTCCCACCAAGCTCCCCAAGAGACGGCAGCGGGGGCAGCTGGGAAGGCCAGCCAGAGGTGCTGGCGCAGGGCACCTGCACACGCACGTGTGCTCCCATATGTGCAGGTATATGTGTGCACATGCTCCTGTGTGCACGAGTGCTTGTAGGTACCCAGCTGTGCTCCTGCGTGTGTGCGTGGATGTGCACAAGCGTGCTGCTGTGTATGCAGGTGTGCCCCAGCCTGCGTGTGCAGGAGAGAGCACTGTGTGCACCAGTGTGCTCCTGTGTACCAGTGCGTGCAGTTGTGTTGTGCAGATGTGTGTTGCACATGCATGTGTGCACTGCACGAGTGTGCTCCCACGTGTCCGTGAGTGTGCTTGTGTCTGCACAGGTGGGATCCGGCATCTGTGCCTACATCGTGTGTGTGTGCACCTGTGTGTTCCCATGCGTGTGAGTGTGCGTGCGTGACTGCACTGTGTGCTCCTGCGTGTGTGAGCGCAGCATCCCATCGGCCTGATGTGCGGCCCCAACGCCGGCCCTCCCAGGCCTCGCCCACAGCCCTGTGCGGTCAGGTTCTCCTCTGGGCCTGTCTGACCTCAGTTTCCCCGTCTCACCCGTGTTGACCTGGGTGTGGGACAGGGCAGGGGACACGTGGGAGGCGCCTGTCTCTGGGCAGTAGCAGGGACAGCTCAGCAGCGCCTGGACGTGTGGCCTCCCTGGTCAGGGCTGGTGCAGAGCCGGCATGAGACCACCATGTCCCCTTCCCCTTCGTGGTAGGAGCCAGGACCGTGTCTGCTCAGGGACAGGGACCGACCTGGGACGCGGGGCTGCAGAGGACAGTTCCAGGTGCCCCCACCCCGTGTGAGGCTCCGGAGCCCCGAGCTCCCCCCCTGAGCGTAAGGATCGCGCGTCAGTGAGAGAGCTCCAGCCTCTGCCGCCCTCGGGCTCGGGGTTGGGGCTCGCTGGCCACCTGGCGGGGATGTGGGCTTGGTGCTCTAAGTCTTGTGGGTGGTGTGACTGTTTCTCACATGCCTCAGTTTCTCCACATGGGCATCTCTCCATAGGGCGGCAGAAAACACAAGTGGAAGTGTCACCTCTGTTACTCCCCGTAGGTCCCACCGCCCTGCCGGCTCCAGGAGACGGGGTGCTCGACATCAGCCCCACTGCCTTCTATGCTGACCCCAGGCTGAGTGGGGTGCTGACGGGCCCCTGGGCAGGGGCAGGTGAGGCCGTTCGGGTTCCTGCCAGGGCCTCATGCTGCGGGGTCCACTGCCTTCTATGCTGACCCCAGGCTGAGTGGGGTGCTGACGGGCCGCTGGGCAGGGGCAGGTGCAGGCCGTTCGGGTTCCTGCCAGGGCCTCATGCTGCGGGGCCCACTGCCCCTTCTGCTGCCTCTGCTGGCTCCTTCTCCCACCCAGAATGCCCTCGGGGGCCCCTCCTGTCCCCAGAGGCGTTTCCTCTGGACCTTCGCTGTACCTCTGGAGGGTACAGCCAGTGGTGGGGCTGAGGGGTGGGGTCCTCCCTGGAGGCAGATCCACAGGACAGGCAGGGCCACTAGAGGTAGCAGGGACCACCGGGTGGCGTTCTAGGAGGTGTCAGGAGTGCAGGGCTCTGTGCCAAGACAGGGCTGTGGGGGCGCTCAGAGCAGGGCCAGCGCCAACTGCCTAGGAGCTCCAGGGGCCTGACCCTGTCCCTGTGGCAGGTGAGGGGCGTGGCCAGCTGGTGGCGCTCTGTGGCCCAGTGAGGACAGCAGGTCCTGCAGCATGGGTGGGATGGTCCCGAGGGATATGGCCAGGTCGGGTGGTGGCCACTGGGGCCCCCGGGGCTGTGCCTGAGAGTGCAGCTGGGGTGGGTGCTGCCGGGTCCCGCTCTGGACCTCGGGTCTGGGACCGTCGTGTGGCACTGGGCAGTGGGCTGCCCGGGCCTGGGGTGCCCGGTCCCCTGGGGGCTGGCAGAGGCTGCCGTCACCTGGGGAAGCCCACCAGGTGGGTGCTGTAGGGAGGACAAATTCACCGGAGGGCCCTGCAGGCGACAGAACTGCTGCCCAGCTCACAGTCTCTCAAGGACACGGATGGCTGTCACGTCCGCCTTCCGCTCTGGTGCATTTTATGAAAAAGGAAGAGGAGGGAAAAAGAAAGAAAAATAAACGGAGCCTCCCACAAGGACCACACAGCGTGGCCGGCTGGTGGCCGCACAGCAGATGGAGCCCCGCAGGGTGCTGCTGCGGGTCGGGGGAGGGGTGCTGCCCTGGGCCCATCGGGTTCTGCAGGGGCCTGGGTGTCGCGGCCCCAGTCCCAGGGGTGTGCTCTAGGCCGCCTGCCTGGCCTGGCTGCCCTCTCCCTGCACCCCCAGCTACCCCAAGGGCCCAGGCCTAGAGCCAGGCCTCTGGGCACCCCCAGGCCCTGGCCAGTGCTCACCCTGCCGGGCCATGCAGCCCAAGGGGCCCGGAGTGGACACTGGGGCTGGGGACAGAGACCTGAGAGCTTGACAGGGAGGTGGGAGGGCGAGCCGGGAGTGTCTCAGCGCCATCCCTCAGGCCTCAGGAGGAGACAGTTGCACGGAACTTGCTGGAAAAAATAAATGTTCGCACTGAGAACAGAGACAGCGGCACCTCTGCCAGGTGTCCTAGAAATGCTTAGGGTCCCAGGCGATCTGTGATGTTTCCTTCAGACTTACTCACTGGCGGTAGCTGCTGTCCACCCGCTGAGGACCCCCACCCACTGGGAGCCCCCTCCCCAAGGGGGCCCCAGTGGCCAAGCTTCTTCTCATCCCCCCAGAGCCCTCCCCAGCGCCTCGCAGGCTGTGCTGGGCGGCCCTGAGGCTCTGGACAGTGCTGATCTTTGGGGACTGCTTAATGGGGTGGGAGACTTGTAAAGAACCAAGAGCCCCACTTAGGAGGCCGCAGCTGGCTTGGCGGCCCTGCAGCCCGGCGAGGGCCGGGGGAGGGAGCCTGGGGAGCGGAGAGGAGGGAGGGCTCCTGCGCGCAAGAACGCAGGCTGGGCAGGCTGAGCAGGGGCGTGCCAGCCCTGCAGCCCCTTCCCCTCCCTCTGTAGGACAGAAGTGGGAGCCACCGGGCGGGTGGGAGAGACCCTGTGGCCCTGAGCCTGGACTGGGAGCCGAGGCTTCGCAGGGCTCTGGCGGGTCCGGGGACCCGTGTGCTCTGTAGCTCAGCCCTGCCTTTGGGACCCACTCCAGTGGCCAGGCACAGCCTGCCCTCCTTCTGGTCTGTGGATGGGGGTGACTGCCCCATCCTGACCCCCAGTATGGCCTCTTGAGCCTGGGCTCCTGTGCCCTGGTGAGCGACCACCAGCCTGGACACTGCAGAAGGCCAGCCTTGTCCACACTGCACACTACCGCCCCGTCCTCAGTCACCCTTATGCGGTGTCCAGGGCCGTGAATGGCTGCTCTGGGCGCAGGTCCCAACCACCACAGCACAGCAGTTTCCCGGCAGCGGCCAGCGGGGGTCCTTCCTGTGGGAGCTGTGAGGGTGTGAGCTGTCTGAGCGGCCTCCCTGTCTCTGCAGCCACTCACACCCCAGAGCAGGGCGCCGGCCTTCCTGAGGTCACAGGGCCGAGCAGGACACTGCCCGGGCAGCGCCAGGTGAACCCAGAGAGGAGGAGAGTGACTGAGCCGGGGACCTCAGGTGCCGGAGGCCCCGTGGAGGACGCAATGGGAGCCCACATGGAGTAGGGGCAGTGCTGACAACCGGAGGTCATCATGTCCAGAGAGTGGGGGCACCACCCACTGGCTGTCCCGGCCGCAGGCGCCCAGTGTGCACAAGAAGGGACCCGCGAGCACTCGGCTGGGGGCGGGGTGCAGCAGAGGCTGGCACGGGTGCGGGCGGGCCGCCGTTCCATCTGGGCAGGGAAAGCCTAATGCGGCAGCCTGTGGTCACGCGGGGCTCTGCAGGCGCCAGGCCCTGACCTCTGGCCTGTGCCCTGCCCCGCCGGCTGTCCAGGGCTCCAGGCCCCTCATCTTGGATGTGCTGCCGCTGAGCCCCCTCTTGCCTCTGCAGGCCGCTCAGGGTTCCCTCTGAGGATGTGGGTTCCCGTCCCCATGTCTAGTGACCAGTAGGGACTGCAGCTGTGTGGCCTTGGCCGTGGGCCCTTGTTGGCAACCCGAGGGCCATCGTCTCAGTGTGGCCGACCCTGGTGTCCTCCAGGGCCAGCCTGGCTGTGGCGTCAGAGGGTCTTTGGCCTCACATGGTGCTGTCCGTGGAGCTGTTTGGTGTCTATGGCTGGCGTCCCAGGACAGCTGGGCCTCCTAGAGGTCCTGGGCAGGCTGGGCCTGGGGTGGAGAAGGCGCTGCGCTGGCCAAGGGTCACTCGTGCCTGTCCCTCTCGTCCTGTCCGTGGACACTGGCACGGCTCCTGCCCACACCGGGTCGCTCCTGGCCTTGGCCTGGGGCTCAGCAGACGGGTACCACATGCCCCGTGCTGGGCCCCACCGCAGTGGCCCTGACCCTGCAGTCCCCGCACTGTGGCCCAGGCCTGGCCTCTCAAACACGCACGGGGGCCCAATGCCCTCCATGGGCCGTCTCCTTCCAGGGATCACTGGCACTGCACGCAAATACAGTGGTGCCTCGGTTCACAAACGCTTTTGTTTGTGAGCAACGCGGTTCTCAAACAGAAGCACCTGGCAGAATTTTGGTTTTGTTTTCAAACTCCGCACTGGGTGATGAACACGGACATGGCCACCTGCCCAGAACCAGGGTACGAGCTAAGTTTGTCCTTGAGCCGAGGCACCACTGCACAGTGCAGCTGATTCCCACGTGTGGTCTGGATCCTGCGACTCCTCGGAGCCGCACCTGCACTCACACGGGGTGCGTGGGCGCCACAAACGCTCTCACGCAGAAGCACGCTGCTGCAGGCACACGGGAGTCACGTTAATCCCTCCTCCCCCGGGGCCGCCTGTCCTCTTCCTGCCCGAGGGCCAGGCCAACTCATCTGAAGCTGTGGGAGCAGGGCGTGGGGCTCTGTGTGCCCCACGAAGGTTGGGGCCTGCAGGCTGTCGAATGTGCTCCTGTGGTGCTCAGCAGGTTCCCGTGTTTTCACTTCAGGCCCTGGGGGTTGAACCCAGTGCCTTTGCACTGAGCTACATCTCCAGCCCTATGAATTAATTATCTAGAACTGTGCGCGGTGGTGCACACCTCTGATCCCAGCACTAGGGAGGCTGAGGCAGGAGGATCGTTATGAGTTCAAGAGCAGCCTGGGCTACAAAGTGAGCTCAAGACCAGCCTGAACTGCAAAGCAAGATCCTGTCTCAAAGAGACAAAATAATAATAATACCTATTTTGATCTTCCTACCTCAGCCTCCCAGAGTGCTGGGCACCACATCCAGTTGTTCCTGGTTGATTTTGCTTTTGTCACAAAAGATCTGGGCTCTTGTCGAATGCTTTTTTACATCATCTCAAATGTCTTCTCCCTGCCACCCTATTAACATGGTGTGTCCCTCTGATTGATTTCTACCTTGAGCTGTCCTTGGATTTCTGCAATAAACCCTGCTTGGCCATGTGCACGGGATGTGTTAATACTCTGTCAAGTTCACTGTGCCAGTGCTTGGAATTTTTCTCTTGTGTACTCGTAGGAAATATCTCTCTATAGTTCTCTTCTCTACCCACTGTCGAGAGCATGGTATTACAGTCTTCTTCAGCCGTTTCTGAATTCTTCATTTCTGCTGAATTTTGCTTAACGTATTTCAGGGCTCTGTGGTTAGGTGCATTTATGTTTGTGACTGCTGCCTCGTCTTCACAGATGGGCCCTGTGACACATAATGTCCTCGTCTCCTGCCACGACCTTCCACTCAGAACGCCATTCTGTATAGACTCCTTGGTTCTCTTTTGCGTTATTTGCATACAGTATCTTTTCATTCTTTCATTTTCTACCTATTTGTGCCTTTGAGTCTAAAAGCAATCTCCTAAATAGTAGAGGGACAGATCACGGAGTCTACAGGGTTTTATCGATTTTGGGGTTTGTTTGCTTTCTGGGTTATTTGCATCTATTTGGCAAACTCGGTTTTTCAAATGGAGAGTTTAATCAATTCACATGGAGAATAATTACTGATAAACTGTCCCGTCACTTCCTCCTTTCTTCTCCCCTCCTCTCCTGCCCTCGTCTCTCTCCCTCACTCTCTCTGTATGGGCGACAGAACCCGGGGCCTTCGTCCTGAACTCTGCCCTCAGTTCCACAGCCCAACACCTTTCATAAAACTTTAAGACAGGGTTTCTTAAGTTGTCTGAGCTGGGTTTGGACTTGTGATCATTCTGCCTTGTTCCCTTTCTCATTTGGTTTGTTTAAACTTTCTATCTCGGCTGAAGATGGTTTTGGTAATATTACTTCCTTTCATTAAAATTTATTTGCCTAGAATCGTACGTCTCTTATGATTTCTGACATTTCCTGTTTCAGTGGTTTTTCCTCCTGATCATTCCTTGTTTTGTGCACTTCTGTTCTTACCTCTCATGGTGAGGTTACCTATTTTTCCCACTTTTTATCTTGATTTAGAGCGGCACTCTGAAGTACAGGTGTTCCCCTATCCCATGACGGACGGGCTCCAGGCCCCAGTACCACACCTGCGGATCCCGGCCCCTCGCGTGACCTGTGTGGGGTCCACGTGGAGCCCAGCGTGCCTCCGAGGCACCGCGACACCCAGCGCCACAGTAGCGCTGTGGACACAGTCATCGCGCTGTCCCGCCAAGGGACGCGGTGCGGACACAAGCCTGCTGACGCTGCCCGGCACCCGCGCTCCTTCCGCATCGAGGCTGCGCCCGGCCCTCGCCGCTCTGTCCGCTGCTCCCTCTGTGGGGGTCTCAGCCGCACCCTGCACCCGCCCTCACCCAGCTCAGCTTTCTGCTTCCAAGCTGCATGTCTGACGTGGCCAGCACTTCGGTGCTTACAGTTTAAAGCCCTTCCCGGGGACCTGTGTTTTTGCCCCAGCTCTGGCTGCACCCCAGCTTTGCAGTGAGCGGGAGGATGGGCACCTGGGCCGCGCTCTGTGAGTGAAAGCGGTCACAGCGACTCTGGGCAAAAGACCAGGGCAGGTGCAGGATGCTGCTTTATGAACGTTTAATATCTGCCACTCTGGGGCCTCCTGGTTGCCTCCCCTCCACGCCCCGCCCTGCAGCCACAGCTGGGCCCAGGCTTGACCCCACCTGGCCAGGGGTGGGAGCTGTGTGGGGGCTGGGCATGTGCCAGTGGCCCTCAGGATACTGCCAGGCTGGCCAGCACTGCCACGAGCACACCGAGCGTGGCCCCCCGAGCAGGGGACAGGGCAGGGGTGGGCTTGGGAGGAAGGGGTGCTTTCTCCATGTGATAGCGGATCCAACGGGAGAAATAGGAGACTCTGGCGAACACCGCAGGGTACACTTGCTGGGTGCACCCCTGGCCCCAGCTCACGATTCCAATCTGCACCCATGTGTGGTTTAGCTCACATACCAGTGGACCCCCAGAGTCACCCTGCAAAGAAAGCAGTCTGCTGAGGTCATGGACTCCAGCGCCCTGCTAACACGGTCCCTCGGGGCAGGCCGGGCTCCTTCCTGGGGGAGGCACTCAACCCACGGCCCTAATCCACGCCAGCGGGACACACCTCGCACGCTGTCCTCAGATGTCCAGCACACAACATGTCGGGCCGAATGGCGGAAGGCGAATAGAGGAGCCTGCACAGGTTCAGCGGGATCAGGGGCAGCTGGGCCTCCTGCAGCTGGTTCGAGGAAAAACCTGCGGGAGAGGGAAGCCAGCTGGCAGGTGGCCAGGCTGCAGGGCAACCCAGGGCTCCAGCAGATAGTCCCCGACCCAGCGGACCCCCAGTGCAGGTCCGCCCCACGCGGACGCTCCTCCCCGACGACCGAACGCTTCCTGCTCCCCACTCGCACTTCGGTCAGGGTGAAGGTTTCTGCCGCCGCCAGCCCGTCTCTGACCCGTGGCTGCTCCCAGCAGCTGCGGTTGCAGCTTCCCGCCCGCCCGTCTGCAGCCGGGCACTCCAGGGACCACGCGCGCCCCGCCCCGCCCCGTCCTCACCCTGCTTGGACACGAGCCCCCACCCCGTGACCCAGCAGACCATGCTGGCGTCCAGCTGAAGGGTGGGCGGCGGCAGACACACGGGCCCCACGGCGTCCGAGAACTCAATGCGCGACTGCAGCTGCACCAGCGCCACGTCCCCGCCCACGGGGTGCTGCATCTGGTAGGAGGGGTGCAGGATCACGCGGCTCACGGCGAACCACTGCGTGTGCGCGCCGGCGACCCGCAGGTTGGTGAGGCCCACGTACAGGTCGTAGGCGGCGATGCTCTTGTCGCTGCGCGGGGAGAGGAGAGCCACTGCTGCCGCCCGGCCACCCCTCCAGCTCGGCCGTGTCTGGGGCACGCACGGGGGCAGGTGGGGTGCGGGGTGGGGGGAAGTGGGAGAGGAAGGCAGTGGGTGGGGGAGGGGAGGGAGGGAAGAGAAAGGGGGTAAGGGAGAGGGAGGACGGGAGGATGGGGCAGGGGACCCCGCCGTGCGCCGCCCCTCGCTCACCGGCCGAAGCAGTGCGCGGCCGACAGCACCCAGTAGGCGTCGAGCACCGAGCCGCCGCACACGTGCAAGCCCGCGTAGTGCACGCTCACCTGCCACGGCCACCTCCCCTCGGCCGCGGGCGCGCCGCCCAGCACCCGGCCCTCGGGGGCGCGCCGGCCGCAGGCGGGCACGGGGTCCGCGGGGTCCGCGGGGTCCGCGGGGTGCGCGAGGGGCGGAGGCAGCAGGAGCAGCAGCAGCAGGAGGGCGCCCCCGGGCTTGGCCATGAGCCCCCCAAAGCCAGGTCCCGCGCGCACGGCGCCCCCCGCAGGCCGCGGGCTCTGCGCGGTGGGCAGCGCCGCTCGCTCTGGCTCCGTTGCTCCCTGGATGCCACGCAGGCGCCGCCACCCCCGCCGTGAGAAACTTGGCGGTGCAGGCTTCATCCACACCCAGGAAATCGCAGGCCTCTGTGCAGGTTTTGACACGTGCATGCCGCCCTGTGATAAGACCTCGCACTGCATGAGACCACGTAATGAAAAATGAGAAAACTATAAAACCTAGACATCAGCGTCAGAAGAAAGGGGAGACGGTGTGGAGCCTGCCGTCTCCAGTCTGCAGAGCCAGACTCCCCCACCAGGGCCCAACACACTTCTGAAATGCTCCCCCAAAAGCTTGCTTAAAGCTTGTAATGCACACGGGAAAGTAAAGACCCAGGGGGAATCAGGCAGGGGTCTCCCTGGAAAGAACTTCCCGGTGGCGCTGTGGCCGTTAAGCAGCAGTGGACCCAGCTGGAGATAAAGTTGACGGTACCGGACAGCGTGGTCACATCCCAAGCTGAGGTACCCCAATATAGAGACCCCTTTCCCGTCCTCGTCGTGCTCCAGGAAGGTTTATAATTGTAATCCCATGGAGAAATTGTTGAAATTCTAGCGAGTTAATTCCAGTCTACCACTTCCAGTGTGACCCATGGTGAAAATAAAGACACTGAGACGCGTACAGTTATGGGGAGCCAGGGGATCCTAAGTCCAGCCAAGATGGGGTTCACTGGAACAGAGGCCCTGACCCAGAGCCCACCCTGGGTTTTATGAATTCTCCATGAGGGGAGTGGCTTGGGGATGAGTGACAGTGAGAGTGGCGGGAAATACGTGACTGGCAGGACTGCCGAGAGCTGGGCTGGGCAGGAGGTCTGAGGTCTCCTCTGCCATATGCAGAGGGCAAGAAATGCAGAGAGAGCAACCTGCACAACACAGCCGAGGCGGTGTCGAATAATCTGGGGTCAGTGCTTCAGTTCTGATGCACAATCCTGTTTGCCCTGGGAAGTCACAGCCTCTTTCTCGAGGCTCGGTCCCAGCCCACAGCGGGGAGCACGGCTCTCCATCCCACCTGGCTTATCCACAAATTTGGGGAGTCACTGGGCGGGGTAACACTGACCTGTCCTTTGCTTCAGAGATGACACATCAGCTCCTCAGCTAACCCAGTTTACATTGCTTAAAGCCAATTGAAAGAACCAAGAAATAGCCTAGCCAGCTCTGTGCATATCAATACATGGAGATAGGGCCAAGTTTATCCAAAATGGAGCGTCAAGGAGAGTTGTCTGGGTGGTTCCCCACACCCGAATACCAGCGTCTTGTCTTCCAGTCTGGAGGCCCCTGCCTGCCGTAGGGGTCAGCATGGCTGGTCCTCAAGAAGCCCTTCCTGGGGTGCAGATAGGAAGAGGGTGCAAGAGCTCTTGGACCTCCCCCCGGGCCTCACCTGGACACCCTGACGCTGGCAGCTGGGGCTTCAACCTGTGGATTCAGGGAAACAAACACTGCGTCTACTGTGGGATAAAACCTGGAATTAGACAGTCCTATGCGGAGTCCCAATGTTACAGGAAAAGTGAGTTAGACAAAAATATTATAGGCAGTCAGACAGGGCTGGGCCCTCAAAGGAGCCAGTGCTGAAGTTCAGATGCCTTGTAACCTCTGAGACAGACACCTCCTGCTGTGGGCCAGATATCAAGACAAAAGACAGAACAAGTGCACCCCTATCCTAAGGATTGATATTCTAAATAGTTCTATATCACCCTGAGGAAGTCAGGAATCAGCATCCCACCCTTTTACAGGAAGAGTCATTATCGTTAAACCTCCCTCGCTTACTACGTGACCCGCTTCACCATTTGTCCTTGATTTAATCAATTTTACCTGGACAATTAATCTTATTGGTTAACTGTAGTTATGTCCCACCTTATGCCCACCTTGCAGATTCCCATTTCCCCCGCCTTGGACCCATCTAACCTCATGGTCTTACTGTATAAAAGTCCCTAAAAATGACAGAGTCTTTGGCAACCCGCTCGGGCCCCCTTCTGTCCCTCAGACAGAAGCTTTCTTTCCCTCAATAAATATATTCTACTCTTACCCTCCATTGTTCCTAAAACTCATTCTTCGATTTTTAGAGAACACGAACTCGCGCCGAACATATAGTAGGTTGAGAGTTTCATTCCCCCATATCATTTGGAGGTCTGGGATCATTTTTCCTATATCACCCATCCCCAGCTGAAGTGAGCGGGAGGCCCCGGGCAGCGTGGGAAGGGGTGATCTGCATGGGGGAGCAGATGGGGGAGCCCACCTCGGCCTTTTCACAGAAACGAATGGAAATGACCCAGGGGTGTGAAGTGGAGCACGGCTCGGCTGGGTGCGGGGGACACCCTGGCGGGCAGGGGTGCCTACCAAGCAGGGCCCCCAGGGGTGGTGACGACCCAGAGTAAGGCTGCGGGAGAGGGCAGGTTCTGCCCTGCAGGAAGGGAGCCAGGGAAGCAAAGCAGGGCTCCAGGCCCACGAGGGTGAGGCCGGTAGTCGACCACACCTGCCTTTGGCAGGACACAGGGGAAAGCAGGGGAGGCTGAGTCAGAGGTGAGGCGGCCTCTGGGCGCTGCAGCCCAGCCTTGAGTCACCGGGCAGCTCCAAACTGGCAGTTGCAAACTGCTCGAGTTCTCGGCCCTGATCTCCGCATAGCGTGACCCCAGCGGCTCAGGTACCCCAGTGACTGGCAGAAGCAAATCGGAGGGCCGGGGATTTAGCTCTGTTGTACAGCGCCTGCCTGGCAAGCATGAGGGCCTGAGTTCGATTCCAGGTACTCAAAAAACAATACAAATCAGAGCCCTCTGGGCACAATGACAGCATGACCCTTAGCCTGAGATAGTGTCTTCAATAAAATTCAAATGTCTCCCTAGAATGTTAGCAAAAGTATCAGAAACACAAGTGATACAGCATGGAAAAAGAGACGCAAAGAAACCCAGAGACCAAATTATCAGCCAGAAACCATAAAATGAATGTGCTTATTATGCTCGAGGGGATCAAACTAGGCTCGTAAATTCTTTGCAACAACTGGAAACTATAAATTTGACAAGAGAGATTTTTCAAAGAGCCATCATGGAACTTCTAGAAATGAAAAACAGAAAATTTCAAACTCGGAACTCACTGAATGGTTTTAACCAGTTTAGACTCGGATGAAGAGAGAATCCACGAACTAGAAATCCGGGCAGGAGACGCTGCCCTGTGGGAGGGGTGAAGGGTGCTTAGCAGAGGGCTGGGGTGGACTCAGTGTACTTTTGAAAAGAAACCTGCTTCATTTTGATTTTTAAAAATACAGTGATCTAAGATGTGTGAAGAGGGGGCTGGATTAGTTTCCTACCTGAAACAACCAAAAAGTAAAAAAAGAATAAATGTAGGGCGCTGAGCACTTGGGAGGCTGAGGTAGGAGGAGCGTTGTGAATTCGAGGCCGGCTTGGGCTACAACACGAGGGCAAGGCCGGCCTGAGCTACATAGTGTGACCCTGCCTCAAAAACCTAGGACCGGGAGTTTGGCTCAGTGGCTTAAGTGCCTATCTGGCAGGCACGAGGTTGTGAGTTTGATCCCTGGTGCCACAAAAAAATAAAATAAAAAATGTAGGGTGCTGATTTTCAGAGCCCGGACATCAGGTGGTGAGCGGTTGGGAGGAGGTGGCCACGGCCTGGGGACGCCTGCAGTTTCCAGGACACAGCCTGAGCCAGGGCAGTGCGCGGTCCCCGGAGGAGGCAGGGGCTGCCGCAGCTCTCGGGACAGAGGCGCCCTGGGGGAGACGCGGGAGGCTGAGGGGAGGGCTGCCCACTGTCCAGCGTGGGTCCGGGGAGGCCCATCCCCAGCAGCAGGGACTTGCAGCGCACAGGGCGAGGGGCAGCGCTGTGCACCTGTCACCAGCCCCAGAAGTAACTAGACGCGGGCAGCTGAGGTGAATTCTTGGCTGAACTGAAGATTTCGGAGAACACAAAAGTATCCAGCAGCCCATGAGGTGAAACTCGCAGTGCCTGGCGTCCACTCGGAGGCTGCCAGACACGCAGGGAAGCAGAGGAACAGCCACAGTGGGGCAGTGCCCGGGCGGCCAGCGCCGGCTCTCACTGACCCCAGGCCAGGTGGACGGCACGGTGGCCCTCTGCGCCCTCCCAGGGCGCCTGGAAGCGCGTGGAGATGAGGCCTCGAGGCCCCAGGTGCGCCTAGCTGGATAAGCTTAATGGTGGGCTGACCTGATAGATTAGATTAGTGAATTTAAGTATCAGTAAGCTTAAAACAGAAACTGTCTGAAAAAAGACAAAGAAATTACAATCTGGTAAAGTAAGTAGAAAATCAATAAAATACAGTAAAGAAGAAGAAAAATTAAAGTAAAATTTAAAAATAAAAACCAGCAGAAAGGAAATAATTAAAGCCAGAGAAGAAAACAAGAAAATAAAAACCAGAAAAGCAATACAACCTATGTATTAGTCACCTGATCACAGCCTCCAGGAGAGGGCGGCTGCGCTCAGATCCGGGACTGGTCCAGGAGGAGGAAGCAGAGAGAAGGGAGAAGCCGGGCCTAGGGCAAAAGTGGTCCCGCCTCCACACCCCGGGCTCCGTCGGGCTCCACCTCCTGTTCCGTGGCCTCCCCGTAATGCCATCGATTATGAGCTCATTGGCGGGTCGGCCCACGGTAACGTCAGAACCCTTCCGATCTATGGTCCCTGGAGACACTCTCGGACCACCCGGCGCCCGCAGCGTGTCATTTCCTAGGCGTTTCTCAGTCTGATCGATGCACTATCCAAGTGAACCATTGTGACCTGCAAAACCCAAAGCCAGCTCAACTCAACAAACTTCTCGTCAGGCTGAGGAGGGAAGGCTGTGAGAAGGGACAAACTAACAATGTCAAGGGTGGGCGAGCGGCCTGCGCGGACCCCGAGAGTGGCAGAGGTGGGCGCCCTGAGTGGCGGGCGGCAGGGGCCTGCCTGCAGGCCCTCCAGATGATAGAAGGACAGTGAGGATTCCGAACAGCACGTCGCCAGTGAAGTGGGTCACGTGGAGAAAGTGCTGGAAGACAGAAGCTTTGCGGTGCCTGAGAGCAAGCAAACAGGGTACCTGAGTGTGTGTCAGTGAAAACTGTGTTTATTAAAAACACTTTTCTAATGAACAGGCTGGGTCCGGAGGGCCTCAGAGGTGCATTCCGCACAGTACTTAGGGCGCAGTTACACTAGTTCTGCCCAGACTCCTGGAGAGTTGCAGAGGAGGGAACACTGCCCAGTTCGCAGGTTGAGGACGGCAGGGCTGCGCTGCGGCCCGAGCTCAAGAGGTGGACGCGGTGTTTCCAGGTCTCTTCCTGCATTGCCGGCGTGAGCCAGGCCGTGGGGTGCCACGAAGTTCACAGCATCAACAACTAGGGTTTGTCCCAGGATTGCAAGGTGGTCCTGGCACTTTAAAAATTCAGCCCGGGATTTAGCCCAGTGGCACAGTGCCTGCCTGGCAAGCGCGAGGTTGTGAGTTTGATTCCCGGTACAAAAAAGATGAAAAACATTTTTAAAAAATTCAATCTCTGATTCCCAGTACAAAAAAGATGAAAAACATTTTTTAAAAAATTCAGTCTCTATGATTCACTGTATCAGCAGACTCAGAATGAAAACCCATTGCTCAACTCAGGTACAGAAAAACTCAGTGTCTGTTCCTGAGTTTTAAAAATGTCTAATATCATTATCTATCAAGAAGCACGAATTGGGCTGGGGATTTAGTTCAGCAGTGTAAGCCTCTGCCTGGCAAGTGTGAGGTCATGAGTTTGATCCCCAGTTCCAAAAAAAAAAAAAAAAAGAAACTCCAAGAAGCACAAATCAAAACTACACACAGCGGGCAGCCGTCCTCTGTGGGCTACCGGGCGCTGGGCCAGCCTGAGATTCAGGTTAGAAAGTGAGCGCCACGCTGTCAGATGCCCAGACCCTTGGGGGCCCCGAAACCAGAGTGGCCAGCCGGCTCCTCCAGGGGTGGTGGGGAGCTCTGGCCCTGACTTCAGCGGGGAGGAGGGACGCCTGTCTCAGGGTCCCAGCGTCCCGAGTGGGGTTCGGCTGTGCTGGGTTTTCAGGGGTGAACAGAATCTGGCTGTGCTGCTGGGCGACAGGCACGGGGCGCTGCTGCTCAGAGCCCTGGACCTCCTCCACGTGGCTGTCCTGCCCGAGATCCCTGAGAGACAGACGTTTACGTGACATTTACCAGACCTGGGGGCCCTGTCCTCCTGTCTCTGAGGGGCATGCTGGCCGCCTCGGGCTGGTGGCCCTGTCCTCTCTTGAGGGTGAAGGGGGCCAGGCAGAGGGAAGCCCTGGCCCTGGGCCCGGAATGAGGCACGGATGGGGGCCCTGGGCAGGGGTTGCCGGCCAGGCCGACTGGACACTGGGAGGTGGACGGAGTGAGGGCGGAGCTGCGCTTGGCCAGCCCTGAGGGTTCGAGGCTGGGCTGTGACACGCTGACACACCCCGTGGCCCTTTGGACACAGAGTAAAGGGAGGGGTGGCCCTGGGCAGCCCCGTGCCTGCCCACAGGAGAGCACACTGGGTGGCCGGTCCCGTGGCTGAGAGCTGCGGGGTGCATGCGGGGCGCTCTGTGCTTTGTGCACCTTGCAGGCTGCGGTCGCAAGCGTGCAGGACTTGCTCCTGCGATGCGCGTGCCTGCCTCCTGTCGAGGGACCGGTATGACCTCAGGCCTTCCTACCCACCCTGCTCAGGAGGGTGTAGCCCTCCCTGGGGATCTCGTACCCCAGCCCCTGACCATCCCTCCCCGGGGACCAGCCTTCACTCTGCACCCAGGGGGCTCCTAGGAGACCCCCAAGGCAGCAGGGCCCCTGGGCCTCAAGGGAGGCCGTGCCCATGGGTGGTGGGAGGTCCCACAGGCCAGGGCGTTCCAGGAGAGCTGGGGCAGGGGAGCAGGGAGCAGCGGCCCCCACACTGCGTGGCCCGTGTATGCCATTCGCCTCCTCGTGCACTGTGCAGCGTCCCGCGTGTGCAGTCTGCGCTGCACCGTGACACGCACAGCATGGTATGACCTTGGGGTGGGCCCAGTGACCCACCCTGCCTCCTGCCAACACCCCACACTGCGCCCTGGAGCCCTGACCCTCAGCGGCGGGGCTGTCTACACCCGGAGGCAGTGTGGGGCCGGGGCACAGCCCACGCCTGGGTGCTGCCGCCCCTGGAAGGGGACAAGCAGGCAGGAGCAGGCCAGGCGGGAGGCAGCGGTTGGAGCCCTGGGACCATGACGTCGCCTGGTCCTGGGTCCTGTGGGTGGGACAGGCCCCTGCAGCTGTGCGTCAGGCTCAGTCCTGGCCCACCATGGCCTGGAAAGTCAGAGATATTTCTGCACTGCCCGGGAAGGTCGGGCACACGTGGGCTTCTCCGGGGCCGCCCCTGCACCAGGCGGTCCCACTGCCCTGCAGGGCCTTGCACCCGCACGCGGCCCCGCAGTACATATCCCGAGTGACAGACAGCACCGTGGAGCCGCCTGTAGGAGGTCGGGCGGCCAGGGCGGGTAGGAGCACAGAGCCAGGGAGCTCCGACCCGACCCGCAGCCGCACCTTGGGCTGCTCTGGCCACGGGCTCACGCCCGACCTGCAGGGACCCACAGACACTACCTGGCCTGGGTGCCCTCTGCCCAGCTGTCTTGCCCGCACACGGCCATCACAGCCGGCTGGCTAGGCGCCTCGCTGGGCTACGGGTCTGGAGGAGGGGATGCTCTGGCCCCACCAGCCGCCTGCCTTTGACGGGCGGGCGGGGGAGGCCGGCAGGTGGGGCTCCTTCTCCTCGAGGGCCTGAGGCGCCACCTGCCTCTCTTCCGTGCTTGCCAGCAGCTCGGCAGGGCCTCTGGCCGCCCCAGGAGGCAGGCGGGACCTGCAGTGCGACTTCCAGTAGGCCGAGGTCCCGAGGCTGGTGGGGCAGGCTGCGCCCTGCCCTGCCGGGTCTGGGGGCTGCTCCGGGAGCCTGCAGGAAGTGCTGTCCCCGCCCCGTGGCTCCAGGCAGAGGTCTGTGGGAAGGGCCGGTGGCCTGGCTGGCGGAGCAGGAGCCGCAGCCCGGGACGAGCCACACCCAGCCCGGGCAGGGTCAGCCAGGGGCCGGGGAGCAGGAGCGGTGCGGCGGGCTGGGCCGGCCCTGCAGCCGGCATGTGAGGAATGCACCAGCATCACTGCGCCCTTTGCGCCGCTGGGCTGGGACCGCCCAAGCCCAGCCCCTCGTGCCTGCCGCCAGCCCACAGGGACACCGGACAAGGCCCCCCTCAGGACGTGTGGGTCGGGTCCGGTGGGCTGTGCGGCGTGCGCAGGAGACGCCCTGCCTCACACTGCTCCCAGGCCCAGGCGGGGGAGCCCTGGAAGCAGCCTTCAGAGGTTGTTCCACGACTGACCCTCGGAGCGGTCACCGCCTCGACAGCTGGAGCATTCGATGTCCCCATCCGGCGCCTGGAATATTAGACACTCAGAACTCAGGATGTTCCCAGGCTGACGGGAAGCCTGGCACAGCGTTGACGACGACCTCAGAGACAGGTCGTGCCCAAACTCGGGCCCAAAGATACTATGCGATGTAACCGTCAGATGACGTGTGCAACCCAGGTGACACGCAGGTTGTGTGCTCTGTGTGTGGCCTATCATGAGGTCAAAGACGTATATGAAACAAACCAAATACAGCACACAAAAAATTAAACACTTTGGGTCCCAAGAATTCTGGGTGAGGGAGCTTGATGGGCAGCACATTTCTGTAGGGGTGTGTGCGCGCGCACCCCCATGCCTGGGGTGTGAGGTGCACCGGGCCCCGCCCAGAGCAGGCAGCTCCAGAGACCCTGAGCTTCGGAGGTCAAAGGGACCAATGTGCACAAGCTCACACCTGCGCACACCCGGCCCACACAACTGCACCTGCATCCGGTGTGAGGTGGGGACAGCAGCCTGCAGCCACCGTCACAGCGTCCCCTGTGAGAAGGGACAGATAGACAAGGAGCTGTCACCTTGAACAAGCCAAGCAGGACGGGCCGGTCTGCAGGCCTTCAAGAATGACTGAATTTTAGTTGGTGTTTAATGTCATTCACTGCTGCACACCAACATTCTAGAACTGCTGAAGGGAGACGACTCCGGCCCTCCTCCTGTCCGTCGGGGACTTGATGCCCAGTGGGTGACCCCTGGGTGGACACTGGAGACTGAGCTCGGCTGTGTCTGACAGCGAGGCCCACCCCATGTGGGTGGCTGTGCCTGGTGCCCCTCTGACACTGCAGTGGGAGCGGCCCTGACCCGGAGGCTCGGCTGCTCCTCGGGGGACCCCCCCCGAAGTGCGCCGGAGTGCGGTCAGCATCTCTCCCAGGCGGGGCAGCCCTCCCTGGCACTCTGCAGGCTGCGGCTGGCATGGCGCCCACTCTCCTCCCCAGCCCCCCTCTGCTCCCGGATGCTGTGAGGGTCCCCACACTGTCGGGGTGGAGACGCCCCCGCCTGTGCCCTGGCCGGGTACCTCGGCTTTCCTCTGCAGACCGGGCCGGCCTAGGCGCTGGGCCATCCTCTGCGGATTCCTCAATTCAGGAAGGGGGGGGGTGTGAGTTTTGGAGAAGGAGTGGAACTTCCTCTCTCCGCATCACAGGGAAGGTGGCCTCTGTCTGCCCGCAGCCTGCAGGACCAGGGCTCCCTACTTGCGAGCCGGCACGGGCCACCCCTGCTCCACAGCGAGTCCCAGCCCTGGGCTCCCCCCGCCAGCACTGGTGGGAGCTGCCACCCTCGAGGTCTGTGCGCTAGAGAGCTGGGTGCCTCTGTGGGGCCCCCACGCTGTGTACTTACAGGCCAACAGGTGTGCTGGGGTGTAGGCACCTGCAGGTCTGGGGAAAGGGAGTGGCCGCAGCGCCACATGAGGACGCCCAGGCGGGACACCAAGCCCTCAGGGAAACCGAGGTACAGAAGGAGGGAGGGGCAGCCAGGGCCACCAGCCCTGGGCCTCCCAGGTGGACACCTCCCCCGCGCCATGGCCGAGCAGCGGAGGGCAGCACAGCCTGAGGCCGAGTCATGTCCGGCCTCCCATGCCTGCGGTGGCTGTCGGCCTCTGCCTGCCCACCCGCAGGTCAAACCCACCCAGAGGATGGGCGCTTTCCGCAGAGCTGCGTTCACACAGACAGCCTGGAACAGAGTGCCACGGCAAAAATCCCAAGCCGCGGGGGTGAGGGCAGTTTTTAAGGAAAAGGGGAGGAGGACTAAGCTGGTCCCACACGGTGACCCCAGCCCTGCCTGTCAGCAGGGAGGACGTTCCTTCTGCCTGCGCTGGGTGTCATCTGTGTGAGCAGTGTCTCTGCGTCCCGCCTGACCCCACTCTCATGGCCCCAGACCAGCATGGTCATCGCTGGGCACCAGTCACACCCTGTCCCCTCTGCTGGGTGCTGTGGACAGAGCCTGGGCCCAAGGGTGCTAGGCCTGCAGCCTGCCGCCTGGCCACACCCAGCCCTCGCCGTTTCACACCTGTTGGTTTTGTGAGGCCCTCGCTGAACACCTCAGAAGCGGGCATCGAGGAGCAGATGCCCAAAGGGGGCGCAGACGCGACCTCCCCTCCACGCCCAGCTCCCAGGACGGAGCAGAGGTGAAACCGTGGTGAATGTTGTGCAGCAGTGCAGACCCAGGGGCACCTGAGCCGCAGACGGCTCAGCTGTGAGCCCGAAAGACATGCCCAGAGGTTGGAACCCCAACAGTCACGCCCCTGAAAGGTTCCAATCAGATCTGGAACACGGCTGTTCCAAAAGCCCAATCCCCCATCATGTTTCCCATCGAAAGCAAAGCCTTTAATCCCAGCACTTGGGAGGCCGAGGCAGGAGGATTGTTGTGAATTCGAGACCAGCCTGGGCTACAAAGTGAGTTCAAGGCCAGCCTAAATTGCATAGTGCTCAAAAAATAGGGCCAGGAGCCAGGTGTGGCGGCGCACGCCTTTAATCCCAGCACACGGGAGACTGAGGGAGGAGGAGCGTTGTGAGTTCCAGGCCGGCCTGAGCTACAGCGCGAGCGCATGACGGGTCTGACCTACATAGTGTGACCCTGCCTCAAAAAACTAAAGCTGGGAGCTTGGCTCAGTGGCTTAACTGCCTGTCTGGCAGGCACAAGGTTGTAAGTTTGATCCCCGGTGCTGTTAAAAAAAAAAATAGGGCGAGGATTTAGCTCAGTGGCCTAAGTGCCTGCCTGGTAGATGCGAGGTTGTGTGATCCCTGGTACCAAAAAAAAAAAAAAAAAAAAAAAGGCGAAGCAGAGCGGTCAGGAGTGTGCCTTCAGGGACATCTGCGCAAGGCCTTCGTTGTGCATCGTCCTGAAGTAGAGCCTCGCTGAGAAACAGCTCCCACGCCCTCCTCAGACCACCACGGGAACCTAAACGGCTGCCTCGTGTCTGCCAGGCGCACTGATGTTAATTTACTGGAATCAAGAATGGAAAGACAAGAAACAGAGAATGGTTAGTGAAAACACCTCACTGATACGCTCTTATGGGGCCAGTTCTCTTGCTTTACAATCCTCTCATGGCCTGAAATTCTTCCTTACAGTGCCATCGTGGGAATGACTTTTTGGCTGTTTTGAGAGGGTCTCACTACGTAGCCCAGGCTGGCTTTAAGCTCTCAGCAGTCTTCCTGCCTCAGCCTCCTGAGTGCTGGGATTACAGGCGAGTGCCACCAAGGCCTGCACTTTCCTTGCATAGATTTAAAAATTAGAGTAGGCTATGAAACGCCTGCTCAGCACTGTTTCTAGTCCTCCCTCTGGTAGATTGGAAATGTCCCCAAGGTGCGATGCCCCCAGGCCAGGCTCTGGAGGGCAGTGCTGGTGAGAGGTGGCCCCAGTCGAGTTTTCAGGACCTGTGACAGCCGGAAGTCACCTCCGTCTACCATGTGGAAGTGGAGGAGCGATCCCCAAGGAGGCCGAGTTCCGACTTTTAGCAGTGAAACAGATGGAATCTGTTTTATTATTTTTTTTTTCTGTGGCACCGGGGATCAAACACACAACCTCACACCTATCAGGCGCTTAAGTCACTGAGCCAAACTCCCGGCCCTGGTTTTTTTTTTTTTTTTTTTTTTTTTTCCGGCCCTGGTTTTTTGAGGCAGGGTCGCACTATGTAGCTCAGGCCGGCCTTGCGCTCGAGTTGTAGCCCAAGCAGGTCTCAAACTCACAACCCTCCTCCTACCTCAGCCTCCCGAGCGCTGGGATTAAATGGAATCTGTTTTAAAGTACACATGCACGACTATCCGCCTTAATGTCGACCTTTATGAAAGCAGGCGTGGGTGACAGTGAGGCTGTTCCTGTCCACACAAACCTGAGAAATCTGGGCTGAGGAGTCTCAGCTGCAGTGTATTCTGCTGGCCGTGCAGTACACGCAGTGGTCTGCTCAAAGCTTGACTTGCAAGATCAAAACAAAATTTAATTAAACTGACCCAGACACTTGAAAGAAGGAAAATAGCCAGGGCTAGAGCTTAGTGGCATGAGCACTGCCTGGCAAACCAAGGTCGTGAGTTTGATCCTCAGTACCAAAATAAATACATACATACACACATAAATAAAAGGGAAACAGTTGCAAAGCTCAGTCATAACTGCTTGTGTTTTTAATTAAAAATAATAAAAGTCACAAGAGCCAGGCATGGTGGTGCGCTCCTGTCATCTCGGCTACCCCAGAGGCTGGGGCAGGAGAATTGTTTAAATACTGAAGTTTGAAATCAGACTGACGAACACAGGGAGACCCTGACTCAAGAAAAGTCAGCAAAGCCCTCAAATTTACAAAGGCCTTGAGCCCACCCTGAATAGGTAAAGGTGCTGAGTTCAACACAGGCTGGGTCCAGGTGGGTGGCAGCCTGCCTCCAGGGGTGCAGCGCTGTCCTTAGGGTCTGGGGTGCTGCCGCAGGAAGGACTCTCACACGCGTTCTGACGCTTGCACACGCTTGTGCGGGGACACCTGCGGAGGC
This sequence comes from Dasyprocta punctata, assembly GCA_004363535.1. NCBI lineage: Eukaryota > Metazoa > Chordata > Mammalia > Rodentia > Dasyproctidae > Dasyprocta > Dasyprocta punctata. The sequence goes on along the minus strand of RJWM01014542.1, from coordinate 23,255 downwards.
CGGGGTCCCGCATGCAGGCCGGGACAGGTGGCACACGCCTCCTGCCATTGAGCGCTGCGTTCCCACGTCCTCAGTGGCCTGCAGCCTGCGGTGTGCGGAGACCAGGGCTGTCCGCGCTCTGCTGCCCACCGCACATTCCCCGGGCGCGGGTGGCGGCGACGGCTTCGCTCTGCCCGCATCCCCGGTGCGGGGTCGGGCCGTGTCCTGCGATGCCGCCGTCTCGCGGCGGGGTCCGAGGGACTTGCGCAACGGACACACGGAGAGACCGGCGAGCGTCCGCGGCCTCTCCGCCCGGGGCCCCTCCGACGCCGGCGCTGCTCAGATTCTGCCCGCCCCAGCCCGCTGCGCGGGCCGGGGGGACGCCAAGGGCCGGGCCGGGCCCCGGGGCCCCGCGATGCCGGGCAGACGCCTCGACGGCCCCCGGGGGACGCGCTCGCAGGGCTGGGCTGTGGGAGCGGCGGGCCGCCTGCACGTGCTGCTTCAGCGCTCGCTCTCCTCCGGCAACGCTCTGGGGGTCCGGCCCGCCACCGCGGAGGGTCACCCCGGGATCCCGCCGGGCGGAAAGGGCACCCCGGGAGGCAGCCGTGCCGAGGCAGCGCAGGTGCCGTTGCCCACAGCCGCCAACCCCGCGTTGCACGTGGAGCGCGCTCCAGGCGTGCACACGCCCCGCGCATGCGCGCACCACGGCGCACCTCCCCCAGGCAGCGCCCCGCCATCTTGGGGTTCGGGCTGGGCTCCTGGCGAGTACCCCTCGCGACACCAGCACTCGGGTACCTGGACCCATCGCCCCTTCGCCTGACCTGTGGGCTACGGCGTGGGCGCGGCGCCTGGAGGCTGGGAAGGGGGCTCGGCCGGGCCCCTCCAGGTCGCTGCCACCCTGCTTCTGCGCCAGGCCGCGTTCTCTGGGGACCAGGACGCGGGGAGACCCCGTAGTGCCCGCGCCCCAGCCCCGGGAATCCTAGTGACACAGCGTAGCCTGGGCAGCGCTCAAGCTGCTGGCCACCAGGTCCAGCGGGAGGGAGGCAGCTGCCTTACTGCCTGGGTCAGCGCCTCCTTTGAGTGGAAAAGTGCAAGTTTTGATTTAATAAGCAAAGAATGCAGCCGGGCGTGGTGGTGCACGCCTGTATTCCCGGCACTCAGGAGGCTGAGGCAGGAGGATTGTTGCCAGTTCAAGGTTGGCCTGGGCTACATAGCAAGTCCCTGTCTCCAAAAATCCACCCCCTCGAAACAAAATGAGTGAACAAAACCCCAGGTATAGAGGTGCTGCGATGTCAGGTGAGTGGTTTATAACTCGACCTCCAGGGCCGTGTGCACGAAGGATCACAAGGAGGGCTGGTGCCATGGAGGCAAGCCCTGTGGGGAAGGGGTAGGCCTGCCTGTGGGGCCCTCACTGTTGGGAGCACCCACCCCTGCACTTCCCCCTGCTGGTGCCAGGCCCAGGCTCCTCCCGCAGCCTGTCCTTTCCTGCCCCATGCTGCAGCACCCTGACTCCAGCCCCACCTGTGACGCCCTTCCTTTTCAACCAGGCACAGGGTGTGTTGAATGACTTCCAGACCTCTGTGGGATGTGGCAAGGAGGATGGACCCAAGAAGCTGTGTGTCCACTTCCCTGCAAAGCAGAGACCAGATCAGAGGCACGCTGACTGCTGCAGCCCCTGGCCACGGCTCCAAAGGCTGGCTGGGGCCGGATGGTGGGCACCCAACCGTGGCCTCTCCCTGGGACTGAGCCCCACAGGGTGACCTGCACCTGTGATCCGGGAGCCAGCCACGCACTGGCTGGGATTCCTGGGTCCACAGTGCGGCCATCCTTCCCAGTTCTGCTGCCCCGCCCACCATGTGCAGACCATTAAATCAGAAGCCTGTCTCACATGTGGAATATATCTAGGTGTGGCTGTGCACCCTGGTTCCTCCCCGGGAGACCACGGAGGGGCGGGGGCCCGGTGCAGTTCCCTTGCCCTGGTGTCCAGGTGCTGTCTCCTGGGGCTGAGGATGCTGTTCAACTGAGGCTCGGAGGGCTGAGCCGCCTGCCGGGACACCCTGAAGCCCAGGAGCCTTGTCAGGGGAGCCTGGGCCTCTGTGGAGGGCAGGAGCAGGTGTCACGTGAGGGACGTGGGGATGCGGGGTGGGCAGAGGCGGGGCCACACGGGCTGTGTGTGGGTCAGGGAGCTGCGTGCCTGGGACACCAGGTCTTCACAAGTCTGCCGGCCGCGGGGACAGCTCAGTGTGACAGGTGCAGAAACAGACGTTCAGAGCCAGAAAGGACCTGAGGAGCCCTGGCCGGGCCCGGAAACCCTGCCAAGGAGGGAGGATGAGGCAGGATGCGTGCAACAGGATTGCAGGAGCGTAGCACTGCCACGGGATAGAAGGGCACCGCGGGAGGAGTGAGATGGAGTCTCGGTCCCACAGTGCCCAGGCGTGGGTATGAGGGCCAGGACACGGCCAGTGGGCAGGAGTCAGAGAGCAGCTCCTCGGTGGCTCTAGGTTCAAGGCCCTGGGGTCCACGTGGCTCCTCTCGGGAGTCTGTGAGGCACAGGTGTAAGTGACAGGGTCCTGCAGGGCGACCAAGGCCGGACAAGCTGCCCTGAGGTGGCACCAGGGGATCTGTGGCAGGAGGCGGCTGTGGGCGCTGCCACTGCCACTACTGCTGCGACGGGGAGGCCCAGGGGCCAGGAGCTCCGGGACTGCAGGCTCAGAGCAGGCGCGGGAGCACGGCGAGGCAGGGCCGGTCCCACTGCTGAGCCCGGGGTCTTGCCCGCTGCCTGGCTGTGCTGGGACACGGCCGGCCACACCGTGGCTCCCAGCAGGGAATGGAAGAGAAGCAGCCTCTGCTGTTTCCAGCCGTGCAGCTGTGGGGCTTTGCCGGCAGCCCAGGCAGTGGACACAGGTCCTGGGAGCAGGCCGTGGGCGCTGCTGTGACCGACTAAACCTGTGCCTGTGGCTGTGCAGTTGGGAGAAGGATGAGCTCAAGGAACTCGATGCAGCAAGCCAGGCTGCCTTGGCTGGACTGCTGGTGGGGCGTGGGCACTGGGGACCGTGCGGTGAGGACCCGCTGGAGGGGAGGGCCGGGCTTCTTGGTGGACCCTGCAGGAAGATCAGTGTAAAGTGGCCGTGACCTCGTGCTGTTCTTGGGCGCAAAGCAGATGTGCAGAAATTACACCCAGGGAGACGTCTACCCAGTGCTGAGGGGTGGCCAAGCTTTTACTGAAAGTAAAATGCAAAAGGAAGGGGCTACAGGAGGCCTGCCGTCAGAGAGGCACCGTAGACGGGCGCTGCCCGCGTCTGCCAGGCTCCTCGGGCCAGCAGGGCGCGTGGCTCTCGGTCGCCGCTGGCCGGCCGGGAGTGGAATGAAGGAGACTGTCGGGGAGCCTGCGGAGGAGCTGGTGTCCAGCAGTGCTAATCCCGAGATCAGCGGCTTTGGAGAAGGTCGTGTCAGCAGAAGCAGCCACGTGGCCTGGGAGCTGCAGGGACAGGAAGGAGCCAAGGGGTTGTGGATTTCCAGGAATGGCTGCTGGAGCTCCTGGGCTGGACACTTTCTGCGCTTACAGAGGAAAGAAGCATGGCTGTGAAGATGAGAGTTGGGGCCCAGAGAACTGTGTTCAGGCCTGAGACCGAATCTTAGCCCTGCTGGACTTGGTCGCTTGGGTGCAGGGACTTGTGTTCCCGTTGTCCTCCCTTCCTTTCCAGAGGAGTTGTAGGTTCACAGGAAGACGGGTCAGAAGTTCAGAGGGTTCTCGTGTCTCTCTCCCAGCACACGCGCAGCTCCCTCGGTGGAAGAGTCCCTGCTGTCGTTGAGCCTCGTGCCCGCTCAGAGTCCCTGCGTGTCTGCGCTCCCTCCTGGGGTCCGGCCCGTGGTTAGCAGGTGCCTAACCCCCTGTCCTCATCGGAGCGGCTTCGGTGCCCTCAGACTCGCTGTGCTCCTCCCACTCGCCCCTCCCTCCCCACGCTGTGCCCGCCAGTCTTTTTACTCTCAGTAGTTTTTTCTTCTCCACAACATCCTGTCATCAGAATCCTGTAGCATTAGTGAATCTGATGGGCTGCTTTCACGTAGCGACACGCACTGTGCTTCCTCCGTCTTTTCACGACCTCACGGCCCACTTCTTTTATCTTTTTTTAAAGATAGAAATAATACAGAATTTTTAAAAAAATAGCAAGTTAACACTAGTTAATATATTGCAAATTGTTATCCTGAAAGTAATTGTTCAAGTTACAAGATTTAGGCATAAAAAATGATCAGTGATAGCACAAACTGTTCTTTTTGATGAACTAACAGAGATTGTATCTATCTTATATATGTACCAGTATACACACATTCTTTTCCCTTCTTCCTTTTCTCCTTTCCCCGTCACAGTTGTTCTTCCCTTTTGAGCACTTTCTCTTTCATTTTCACAGTATCTATCGTACATTTTAGATCTCACTACTCTCAGTACGTTTTTTTACACTAGGGAGACAATGCGATATTTACATATGTGAGTTTGATTTATTTCACTGAGTATGGTCTCAAGTTGCATCCATTTACCTATAAAAGCCTCAAGTTTATCCTTTACAGCTGAGTAATACTCCATTGTACAAAAATACCGCATCTTTTTTATTGGTTCCATGGTTGATAGGCATTGGGTGGTTTCCAAGATTTAGCCGTTAAACCTGTGGTGCTGTAAACCTGGGTGCACATTGCTGTGGCATGATGTTCTCAATTCTGGGAAAACACCCGGAAGGGGAGTAGCTGGGTCGAATGGGACCTCCAATCCTAGTTTGTTTGTTTGTTTGTTTGTTTGTTTTTTGTGGCACCGGGGATTGAGCTCACAACCTCGCGCCTGCCTTGACAGGCGCATAAGCCGCTGAGCCAAACTCCCGGCCCTGGTTTTTTTGAGGCAGGGTCGCACTGTGTAGCTCAGGCCGGCCTTGTGCTCGCGTTGTAGCCCAAGCCGGCCTCGAACTCACAACGCTCTGCCTACCTCAGCCTCCCGAGTGCTCAATCCTAGTTTTTTGAGGAATCTTCACACTGATTTCTACAATGGTTGCACCAGTCTACACTCGCACCAACAGTGGAGAAGTGTTCCTTTTTCCCTACGTCCCTGCCAGTATTTGTTATTGGTTCATTTTTTGATGGCAGCCATTCTTTGTGGAGTGAGATGGAATCTCAATGTTGTTTTAATTTGCATTTCTCGAATGACTAATGATGTTGAATAGTTCCTCATATATTTGCCATTTGTACTTCATCTGAGAAGTGCGTGTCCCTCTCAGATGCCCATTTTTGGATTGAGTCTTTGAATTTGGGGGACCTGATGTTTTTCAATTCTTTACATGTTCTAGATAGAAGTCCTTTGAGAGACAGATGGCTAAAACTTTTTCCCATTCTGTGGGTTTTCTTTTCACTCTGTTGGTGATTTCTTTTGAAGTGCAAAAACTTTTTAGTAAGATGAGATCCCAATTTTTGATTCTTTGAAGTACGGTTTGCAGTTCGTGTTTTGTTCATGAACTCTTTGCCTACCCCAGTGTCTTCAAGATATCTACGTACCTTGTCTTCCAGTAGATTTAGTGTTTCTATATTAATATTTAGATCTTTGATCTATTTTGACTTTACTTTAGTGCATGGTGATAGATATGGGTCTAGTTTTAGTCTTCAGCATGTGGAAAGCCAATTTTTCCAGCACCATTTATTAAAGAGGCTACCTTTCTTCCAGTGAACATGTTTGGCCCCTTTGTTAAAGATAAGGTGGCTGTTTTTTTTTTTTTTTTTTTTTTTCAGCACTGGGGATTGAACTCACAACCTCACGCCTGTCAGACAGGCATTTAAGTCACTGAGCCAAACTCCCGGCCCTGGTTTTTTGAGGCAGGGTCGCACTGTGTAGCTCAGGCCGGCCTTGCGCTCGCGTTGTAGCCCAAGCCAGCCTCGAACTCACAACGCTCCTCCTACCTCAGCCTCCCGAGTGCTGGGATTAAAGGCGTGCGCCATCATGCCCAGCAGCCAAGTGTATTTGTAGTTGTGTCTGCATCTTCCTATCTGTTCCATTGATCCTCAGATCTGTTTTTTGCCAGTACCATGCTGACTTTATCACAGTAGATTTGTAGTATAATTTCAAGTTAGAAATTGTGATGCTTCCTGCCTTGCCTTTTTGCTCAGAATTGCCTTTGCTATACTAGGTCTCTTCTGTTTCCAAATGAATTTTAGAAATGTTTTTTCTAAATCTGTGAGGTATGTTAATGTAGTTTGATTGGGATTGCATTAAATCTGTATAACAGTTTTGAGTGTATGGCCATTTTCACTACATTGGTTCTTCATATTAAAGAGCAAGGGATATCTTTCCATTTTCTGATATCCTCTTCAATCTCCCTTTTGGAGTATTATAGTTTTCAATGTATAGATCTTTTACATCCTTTGTTAGATTGATTCCTAAGTATTTCATTGTTTTGGATGCTATTGTGAAAGGTGTCGTTTCCATAATTTCTGAGTTTGTTGTTTGTGTACAGGAATGCTATTGATTTTTGAGTGTTGACTTTGTATCCAGCTACATTGCTGAATTTGCTTATTAACTCTAGTAGTCTTTTGATAGAGTTTTTGGGATCTTCTATGTAGAGTATCACATCATCTGCAAATAGTGATAATTTAACTTCTACCTTTCCTATCCTTATTCCTTTTATTTGTCTCTCTTGTCTGATTGCTCTGGCTAATGTTTCCAGAACTGTATTAAATAGGAGTGGTGATAGTGGACACCCTTGTCTTGTTCCTGATTTTAGAGGGAAAGCTTTCAGTTTTTGTCCATTTAATATGATGTTGGCTGTTGGTTTGTCATAGATGGCTTTTATCAGATTGAGATAAAGACTATCCTAATTTTCTGTAGGGTTTTTATCATGAACAAGTGTTAGACTTTATCAAAAGCTTTTTCTGCATCTATTGAGATGTTCATGTGATTTTTGTCTTTGGCTCTGTTGATGTGGTGTATTACATTTATTGATTTGCATATGTTGAACCATTCCTGCATTCCTGAGTTGAATCCTACTTGGTCATGGTATATAATCTTCTTGACGATTTGCTGCATTCTGTTTGCTAGTATTTTATTGAGAATTTTTGCATCTATGTTCATTAGAGAGATTGGCCTACAGTTCTCCTTTTTGATTGGGTCTTTCTCTGGTTTTGGTATCTGTAATACTTCCCTTCAGGAATGAGTTAGGAAGAACTGCTTCCCTTTCAATTCCATTAAAGAGTTTAAGAAGTATTGGCGTTAAATCTTCTCTGAATTTCTTGTAGAATTCAGCTGTGACTCCATCAGGACCTTGGCTTCTCTTTGTTGGTAAGTTCAAGTCAGCAGGAAGTCAAGGAGTGGAGTTGAGCTAGCAGGGAGCCAAGTTCAAGCCAGAGGGGACACACCGCCACAGGCTGAACGGTTCTGGTGCCAACCTCATGGCCAGAAACCAGCCTGAACTTCAGTGGAACTAAAAGTTCAGGCTTGCTGGGATTATCAGATGCCTGACCATGAAGCTGCATGTGGCTTGCTGGGATTCATCAACTCATATATGGACTCTGTCTGCCCACATTGGCTATCAGTGACAACAGAGACACTTCTTTTTTTTATTTCATTCTCTCTTGGGTTTTTAAATTTTTGATTATCAGTTCTTGTTTGTGTATGAATGTGAACATAGTTCCTAGGGTTTTGTTGTTGTTGTTGCTCTGTTCTTGTATTTCTTTCTTTCTTTTCTTTCCCTCCTGTTTTCTTCACCGGTTTCTCAAACTTTGCATGATCTTTTGTCCTCCAGCGTTATTTCTAATTGCTTCTTCCTCTATTTTCACCTAATCCCTTTTAAATTTTTCCCCCCAAGGGTAATACTGTCACATTGATGGCTTATGTACTACATACAATTTTCTGGTTCATTTTATATTTTGTTATATAACCAAAAATATAGTCCATATGGTGAAAAGTGGCTAATAGTTATGTCAGTTTGTCATTTTCTAGTCCATGATTGATGCTATTGTTATTGCTGATTGTATCATGTTAGCCAAAGTGACATAACTGTTCTAACCAGTTGTTCTTCCTAGTATCCAAGACTTGAGATTGCCACGATGCCCAGTCTGAACCAAACTGTTGAACAAATGTCCTTAGTGGATGTCTGCAGTGTTCCACCTCACAACATTAGAATACACATTCTTCTCAGCTGCATGTGGAATACTCTCCAAAATAGACCACATGTTAGCTCATAGAACATGCTTAAGTAAATGCAGAGGAACTGAACTTATCCCATGCATATTATCAGACCACAGTGTGATGAAATTGGAAATTAATAGCAAAGAAGCCACAAGAACTTCATAAACACATGGAAATTAAATAACTCTCTTGAACAACCAATGTGTCACTGATGAAATTAAAGGAATTAGACAGTTTCTATAATTAAATGATAATGCTAATGCAACATACCAGAACTTATGAGACACAGTGAAAGCAGTCCTATGAGGGAAATTTATAGTGGTGAATTCTCATAATAGAAAAACAGAGTGAGCGCAAATAATCAACTTAATGTTGAACCTCAAACTTCTGGAAAAAGAAGAGTAAATCAAGCTCAGAACTTGCATGAGGGAGGAAATTACAAAGAGCAGAGCAGAAATTAATTCCACAGAGACTAAAAACAATACAAAGAATCAATGAATTGAGTTGATTCTTTGAAATATTAACAAAGTTGACAAATCCTTAGCCAACCTTATCAATAAGAGGAAAGAAAATACTATAATCCATGAAGTTAAGAATCAAAAGGGCAAATTACAACAGATCATGCAGAAATCCAAAAGATAATCAATACCTACTTTGAAAGCCTGTATCCCAATAAAAGGAAAGCCCATCAAAATCACAGCAGACTTCTCAGCACAAACAAGTCAAGGAGGATTTGGAAATGGAAAACACGGAAGACATGGACAGATTCGTAGACACATATGAATTACCAAAGCTGAATCAAGAAGATATAGAAATTATAAATAAACCAGTGTTGGTCAATGAAATTGAAGATGTAATTAAAACCTTCCCAACAATAAAAGCCCAGGTCCTGATGGATTCACTACTGAATTCTATAAGAAATCTAGAGAATGCTTAATGCCACTGCTTCTCAAACTGTTTAATGGAATTGAAAGGGAAGCAGTTCTCCCTAACGCATTCCTAAAGGGAAGTATTACAGATACCAAAACGAGAGAAAGACCCAATCAAAAAGGAGAACTGTAGGCCAATCTCTCTAATGAACATAGATATGAAAATTCTCAATAAAATACTAGCAAACAGAATGCAGCAAATCATCAAGATTATGTACCATGACCAAGTAGGATTCATCTCAGGAATGCAGGGATGGTTCAACATATGCAAATCAATAAATGTAATACACCACATCAATAGAGCCAAAGACAAAAATCACATGGGCATCTCAATAGATGCAGAAAAAGTGACAAACCCCAACACTCACTCATGATAAAACACCTACAGAAAATTAGAATAGATAGTCTTTATCTCAATCTGATAAAAGCCATCTATGACAAACCAACAGCCAACATCATACTAAATGGAAAAAAATTGAAAACTTTCTCTAAAATCAGGAACAAGACAATGATATCCACTATCACCACTCTTAATTAATATAGTTTCTGGAAAGATTAGAGCAATTATACAAGAGAAAGGAATAAAAGGAATAAGGATAGGAAAGGAAGAGGATAAATTATCACTATTTGCAGATGACTTGATACTCTACATGGAGAATCCAAAAACTCCACCGAAAAACTTCTAGATTTAATAACCAAATTGAGCAGCATAGCTGTATACAAAATCAGTGCTCAAAAATCAATAGCCTTTCTGGACACAAATAACAAACTAAGAGAGAAATCAAGGAAATGATACCTTTCAAATAGCATCCAATAAAATGAAGTACCTAGGAATCAATCTAATGTATAGGGTAAAAGATCTTGGCATTGAAAACAACAGTATTCTGAAAAAGGAGATTGAAAAGGATATTAAAAAATGGAAAGACATCCCTTGTTCTTGGGTAGGAAGAATCTATATAGTGAAAATGGCTATACTCCGAAATTTGTTATACAGATTTAATGCAATCCTGATCAAAATTCCCAAAAATTCATTTAGGACCAGAAGAAACCTAGAATAGCAAAGGCAATTTTGGAAAACAAAGGCAAAACAGGGGGCATCACAATCCCTGATTTGAAACTGTACTACAAAGCTACTGTGATAGAAACAGTATGGTACTGGAAAAACCAAAAAACAACCAGAGCTGAGGACCAATGAAACAGATTACAAGATGCAAAAATAACTCCAGACATACTTATTTATACCTTATCTTTGACAAATGAGCCAAATACCCTTCACTAGAAGAAAGATAGCCTCTTTAATAAGAGTTGTTGGAGGGCCGTGGATATGGTTCAGTGGGACAGTGCCTGCCTAGAAAGTGTGAGGTCATGAGTTCAACGCCTGGTACCAAAAAAATGGTGCTGGAAAAACTGGCTTTCCACATGCTGAAGATTAAAACTAGACCCATATCTTTCACCATGTGTTAAAATGAATCAAAAATACAAATATTAAAACAGAAATACTAAATCTGCTGGAAGCTGTAACAGAGTTCTTAAAGACATTTGGCATAGGTAAAGACTTTATGAACAAGACCCCAGTCACACAGAACTATCACAAAGAACAACTGGGATATCATCTTATTAAAAAGCTTTTGCACAATAAGAGAAACCACCAACAGAGTGAACAGACAGCCCACAGTGTAGGAAAAATATTTTTGCCACCTTTTTCTCAAAGGACTAAAATCTACAATATATAAAGAATTTGAAAAAATCAGACCCCCCCAATTTAAAGACAATCCAAAAGTTGATATCTAAAATGAATAAACACTTCTCAGATGAAGAAGTAGAAACAGCAAATAAATATATGAAAAAATGTTCAATGTCACTGGTCATTTGAGAGATGCAAATTAAAACAACATTGAGATTCCATCACAGCCCAGATAGAATGGTTATTATCAAGAAATCAATAACAAATGTTGGAGGGGCTGTGGGGAAAAAGGAATGCATCTTCACTATTGGTGGGAGTGTAGACTGGTGCAACCACTCTGAAAATCAGTGTGGAGATTCCTTAAAAAGCTAAGACTAGAGGTCCCATTTGACCCAGTTATTTTCCTCCTTGGTATCTTCCTGAAAGAATTAAAAGCATCATACCATAGCCATACATGCACATCTATGTTTATAGCAGCACAATTTTTAATAGCTAAATCTTGGCAACAGCCCACATGTCCTTTAATTGATGAACGGATAAAGATGTGATTCTTTTATATAATATTATGGAGTACTACTCAGAGATAAAGAAGGATAAGCTTTAGACATTTGTAGGTAAATGAAGTGAAATAAATTGGACACGTGTAAATACCATAGTTTCTCTGGTGTGAGAAACCAGAAGTGTAAATAAGGACCAAAATATATAATACATACTGTGAAACAGGAAGAAAATGTTTAAATGGAAAGGGGAACAGGGAGTGGGGAGCAGGAAAGGAAGGAAGGAAAAAAAGAAAAAATGAGAAAAGTAAAAAACAGAAACAAAGCTTTTGTAACTGGGGAAAGGAAGAGGGGTTAGAGGGAAGGTAGAGGAATTGGGGAAAAAAAGAATCTAGATTTATCACATACAGGTGTAAATTCTTTATGGTGAATGTGATCACTGTGTATATCTAAAATGTACCAATAAACCTAAGTTACTTAAAAAAAACAAAGTGAGGAAGAGTATTTTGAGGAAGATTAATGGTAATACAGCTTTTACTATAATACACATCTTTTTTTCCATCTTTTTTGATACAGGGTCTTACTATGTAGTTCAGGCTGGCCTTGAACACCCAGTGATCTTCCTGCCTCAGCCTCCCGAGTGCTGGGTTACAGTGCCACCACACCTGACTGTAATACATATTTTAAAAATTTAGCCATTCAGTATGTATTTCAATTATACCTTATATTTAAAGTGGGTGTCTTGTAGGCAACATGTAGGTGGGTCTTTTTTAAATCCACTCTTGACAATCTTTTGATGCATTTAGATCATGGAGATGTAAAGTGATTATTGGAAAAGGTGGGTCAATATCACCATATTTGTCACTGTTTTATATTTGTTTCCCTTGTGTTTTTTGTTTTGTTTTGTTTTGTTTTTTGCGGCACCGGGGATTGAACTCACAACCTCGCACCTGCCTGACAGGCGCTTAAGCCACTGAGCCAAACTCCCAGCCCTGGTTTTTTTTTTTTTTTTGAGGCAGGGTTGCACTGTGTAGCTCAGGCCAGCCTTGCGCTCGCGTTGTAGCCCAAGCCGGCCTCGAACTCACAACGCTCCGCCTACCTCAGCCTCCCGAGTGCTGGGATTAAAGGCGTGCGCCACCACGCCTGGCTTCCCTTGCTTTTAATCTTTCACTCTTAGCTTTTTGTGATTTTTTAACTGAGCAATTTAAGGTTCAATTTCTTTCCCTTAGTACATTAGTTATACTTACTTCAATTTTCTAGTGCTTGCTCCAGAATTTGCAGTACATTTTTACAACTAATCCTAGTCTACCTTCAAGTAATTCTATCATACTTTATGAGTAATGCAAGCACTTTATAACTACAAACTAATCCAAATTCTGTCCTTCTGCCTCTGGCTTCATTACTGTCATTTTTTCACTTATATAATACAGACACACAGAATATATTACATTATTTGCTTCGTTTTAGTAACCCATTACATGATAGATCAATTAAAATATTAAAATATAGGAATTTTTATTTCACCTTGCCGTTTTCCATTCCTGAAATGCTCCCTTTCATTTTGGAAATCCTGTTCCTTTTCTCTGAACAGTTTCTAAGACTTCTAGGAAGGCAAATCTGACAGCTCTCGATGTCTGTCTGTTTGAGGAAAGCTTTATTTCTCCCACTTGTTTGAAGGATAATTTCACATGACTCAATTCTAGACTGGCCGGGGATACAGCGCAGCAGCACAGCATCTGCCTGGCAAGTGCAAGGTGCTGAGTTTGATTCCTGGTACCAAAAACACACACAGAGAGAAGAGCCGGGCGTGGTGGCGCACGCCTTTAATCCCAGCACTCGGGAGGCTGAGGTAGGCGGAGCGTTGTGAGTTCGAGGCCGGCTTGGGCTACAACGCGAGCGCAAGGCTGGCCTGAGCTACATAGTGCGACCCTGCCTCAAAAAACCAGGGCCAGGAGTTTGGCTCAGCAGCTTAAGCGCCTGTCTGGCAGGTGTGAGGCTGTGAGTTCGATCCCTGGTGCCACAAAAAAAAAAAAAAAAAAAAAAAAAAAAACACAGAGAGAAGAATTCTAGATCAGTGCGTTTTATCTGTCCTGAACATCTCACTCCCTCCTCCTTGCTCACAGCTTCTCAGAGGCCAGATGTTCTTATATACGTTGCTGTGTAAGTGGTCTTTTATTCTGCTTCCAGATTTTTTTTACACTTGTTTTTAAACATGCTAGTGTAGGAGTAGTTTTGGCATTTATCCTGCTTACTGTTCTAAGAGTCTTGGATCTGTAGTTTTGTTTTTGTTTTTTTTGGTCCTGGGGATTGAAGTCATGACCTCGCCTTGCCAGGCAGGTGCTTGTACCGCAGAGCTAAATCCCTGGCAGGATCTGTGGTTCTGTATTTGACACTAACTTGGGGAAATTCTCAGTTATTATCACCTCAAGAGTTTTTCTTTATCTCTGTTTCTTCTTTTGTTCCTCTCATATTGTTATAATTCTATAGTTATCCTGCAGTTGAGTGTTCCATTGTATTTTCACATTTCCTATTTGGCACCTTTTCTGGAAATTCCTATTGTGATTCTCTCGAGCTCTGAGGTGCTTTCCAGTCTACTGGTGAGCATATTGGAGGTTCTCTGGATTTCTGTTAACGGTGTATTCAGTCTTTCTTGAATATTTGCCTTTCTGCTTATAGTACTCATGAGTTCTTGAGTGCTGTGTACTTTAGCATAAAAGCCCCTAGCATATTCATTGTAGCTTTTGAAAAATACTGGCCTGATAATTCCCGAATCTCACCATGTCTGACTCTGGTCTCATGCTGGCTCAGTCTCTTCGGTCCACTTTTGAACTTCTACCACGCCTTGCAGTTCCGTGCTGAGGAGTGGACATGCTGTGCTGTCTAGAAAGCACTGCGGTAACAGGACATCAGGGATGTGGTGCTGCCGTCCCGGAGGGAGTTGTTTAGCCCTATGACAGAGTCTAATGAGTCAGTGTCCCTAGACAATGCACCTCAGAAGTGCTTCTCAGCCCTCCCAGCCCCTGGCCAGAATGAAAGGCTAGCAGCTCGTGGGATTGGGCATCTCCCTTCTTTCCAGGAGTCAGGCCCTGCTAACAGTTTCCCTGGAGCCAGATCTTGTCAAGAACTCACTGGGATACTTCAAAGTAGCCACCAAAACCTCCCTGTCCGGAGCCGAAGGGACCCTGCCCACCTCACAGTGAGAAGCTGCTGAGTGCCAGGCGGCGAGCTTGCAAGAGCCCAGGTCCTCCTCTCTCAGAGGGTGCGGTCAGCCTCCGGTGATCGGTCACAGGGGGCTCAGGTTCCCTTCCCGAACGGTGGCCCTGGAGGGACTGCACCCTGGGCTCCTGCTTCAGTGAGGGGAATCCCTCTGCCAGCACCCTCCAACTGCGGGGCACCAGTGACACGAGTGTCCAGGCAGCCCGAGGACAGCTGCTGTTCTGCTGTGTTCCACTCTTCACCGCCAGGGTGGGATGGCCATGCCAGTATCCCCAAAGCTCCCCTGGCCAGGGCAAGTTGTGACTTCTTTCTCATCTCCATTCATGTTCTTCTTTGATAAAAATGATTACTATGATCACATGCCGACACCATCACAAGATTCTGGTAGCAAACGTCTGGTTCACAGACTGTGGAAAAGACAGTTTTGCCCAGAAAAGCAGCCTGGTAAAGCCTCTCGAATGCCAGCCTAGAAGAAACACAGAGCATGGTGAGAGATCGGGGACAGAAGGAAGAGGCCTGCCATCTGTGTGACAGCCTGGGGAGGGAGACCACACAGGGACCACCGCCCCCAGTGCTGAGTCCACGACAGCGAGGAAAGAAGCCAGCAGACCCCCGTCACATGAGGGGGCCTGGGGCCCCTTCTCCCAATAGTGCCCTGTGACACTGACTGGTCCCCTGCTGGGCTGGCTCTGTCCCTGGGTGTCCAGGCAGTGGGCAGCCTCCTGTGCCCAGAAGCTCCCTCTGCTGGCTTTGTGCTCTTCATGGCTGACACAAGGTTAGGTATGGGCACAAGGGCATCCTGTCTCACTATGTAGCCCAGGCTGGCCTCAGACTTGCAGCAATCCTCCTGCCTCAGCCTTCTGAGTGTGTGCCACCACGCCCGACGGGCATCATGTCCAGGGAGTCCCTTCACTGTGTTCCTGTCTTGGTAGCATCCCCAGGACCTTGGGGTAGCATCCCCAGGACCTTGGGGTCCAGCCCTCTGCTCTGTCCCCACTCTGGTCCCTGTGCTTTCCCCCACTTGGACCTCCCGGCCTGCTCCACCTGCCATGTCCTGAGGGGCGGGGTGCTGGAAAGACAGGCAGTGACTGGCCTCCTGAGCCAGGTGACACAGTGTCACGGCCCTGTGGATGCCATCTCCACCCACCTGCATCCTCGCTGTGGCCCCTGGCCCGGCCCTGCAGGGAAATGTCCTGGGCACAGGGGCAGTGTGCTGGGGCTGTGAAGGTGCAGAGCCCCTCTCCCAGGACAGGGCCTGTCATGCAGGCACCCCACAGTGCCCCACACAGGGTAGGCTCCCTCCAACAAGCGATAACCAGCACCCCCAGAGTGTCCCCCAGAGCCGTTCTCACCCACTCTGCAGCTTCCTACAGGCTCCTGAGCAGGCCCCTCAGGCCTGGGGTGCTGGGCCCTGAACACGCGGCCTGTCGTCGTCCCAGCCTCCCGTGGCCCATGGCAGTGTCCTGCACAGGAAGTGGCAGGGAGGCCTGGGTTCCGCCCTTGCTCTCAGGGCCCACAGGGCAAGTGCTGCACCCTGAGCTGCTGGGGGAGGGGTGGCTGCCGTGCGTGCAGGCAGCCACGCTCTGCCCAGGTGACCCCTCCATGCGCTCGGCTGGGCAGCAAGCAGCAGCCAGGTGGCCACGGTGATGGTCCTGGGACTCGGTTCGTCCCGAGCCCCCAGGCAGCACTCTCTCTGGTCTGCACCACCTCTCTGCAACCCTGCCCTGCGCGGGAGAGAAGAGGGTGGAGACGGTGCTGGAGGCAGGAGGTTCCCACTGCTTTCCGCAGCTAATGCCACGCCAGGCTGGGCAAGCTGTAAGGAATGGGGCTCACTGTGCCACACACTCTGGGATGAGGTGGGAGGGCTGGGTGCGGTGACGCCCTCCCACTAACAGAGCTGCCAGCAGCCTAGGCCATCACCTGGGGAGATGGCATGAGAGACCCAACCGCAGCCACTGGCCATCCCACAGTGCAACGGCAGGAGCAGATGCCTCATTCATGTGGGCAGGGGCCTTGTCATCTAACACGCGATGGAGTTCAACTCAGTGCGGTCTCAGAAGGGCCGAATGATGTTCAAACCACAGCGCTGGGTCATTCGTAAGTTCACTGGGCTCAGTTCTGGAGGCCAGGGGGTCTAAGAGCACGACGCTGACAGCTGGTGAGGACCTCTTGGTTGAACTGCTGTGGCCACACAGCAGGCTGCTGGCTCCTGCTGGAGCCCCTGTGCCGTGGGGGACTGCCCTCCCCGGGCCCTGCCCGTGTGTACCACCACCACCAATGCGTGAATCGGGGGCAAGGTTCAGGAGCTCAGCTGTGAGGTGGGGGCTCTGGGCTCCCGTGGCCCATGGCCAGTGCCACTCTGGGGTCCCCCGGATGGATGGCCGCACCCCACCCTGCTCCTCCTGCCAGGCAGCTCCTCTAGGGCTCCTCCAGGGGCAACAGACACGGCTGCCTATGCTGCCCTCACTGCCTATGCTCCCGGCGCTGGGTGTGGAAGGCGCCACCAGAGCACAACTTGCCCAGCTCGGCGTGGCCGTCCCCAGAGCCCTGCCACATGCATCCTGAGCAAGGGGCCGGGGACCCCACTCCCGCTGGGCTCCCGGGTGCCTGAGGGGCCTCCAGCGCTGCCTCGGCTCCTTCCTGTTCTGAGGGGTCTGTGTGTGTGCCCATGTGGGGGCCGCGGCTCCCCACGCCCTCCCTGCTATGGGCTCGGGGACAGCACGTGGCATAGGGTGGGGCAACCTTCAGGGGCACACATCTCCTCCCTCTCCATAAGTGTGGCCGAGCGCAGGAGGAGAAGCACGCACTGTGTGACTGGCTGCAGTCACCCTGTAACCCGCTCCTCCCAAGTGGCCCTCTTCTGACCCTGCTCTGCTGCCCCCCAGGGTGGGCTCGCATGGATGGTGAAGCGGGCATGACATGGACACCCTTGGAATGTCACTCAGCCCCAACAGAAGTGGGTGCGCCCAGAGCACCCTGGTGAATGACCCGCATCAGCCGTAGGACACCCCACTCCCAGGTTGGGGCCCAGCGCCCGGGACAGTTGCAGGGCAGGGTGGAGGAGAGGCAGGCGGCCTCCAGGCCTGACACAGGGCACAGGGCGCAGGGCGGAGGTGGGGCTCATGGTGGTTTATTAGGGCTCCAGGAAGAACTGGGAGAGGAGCAGCCAGGGCCCCGATGCCAAGGTACGGTCAGCATCTGGGGCAGAAACGCCGCTCCCTGCTGGGATCAGCGCGTGTGCACACAGGTATAGTCGCCACACGCGGCCCACACACGTGCCGTCCCCGCGTGTCCCCTGAACCTGTGAGCGGCCACAGGCCCACTGGGACGGGCTGCAGGAAGCGTCCCCCTCCACCCCGGGCCCATGAGGCCTGTGCCGCCTGGAAGCACAGAGCAAGGACGCAGCGCGCCTGCTCCCCTCCTCTGCCCCGGGGACCCGGTGCTTCCGTGAAGGGCGTCACGGGTCCCTGCTCCTGGGTAAAGCTGGGTGGTGCTGCCGGCCACCCTGGATGTGGGCCGGACTGGTGATACCCAGTGAGAGCAGGGCCACCAGAGGACGAGGTGGGGACACAGACAGTCACGCCTGCCTCTCAAGGACTTTGGCCCTTCTCCAGCTGGGGGAACAGGGAAAGATGCAAGCGCAGGCAGCAGCAGCGTGAGGCCGCGGGGGCCGCCCTATGGTCCGGGCCCTCCTAGGTCAGCCGCTTCATGCGCCGGCTGTGCTTGTCCATGGTCAGAGTGGCATGCTCCACGCCGGCAGTGATGCCCTCCAAGGCCACGTCCTGTCGCTCCAGCTCTGCCTTGGTGTCTAGCGCCAGCCCTTTTAGCTTGCTCAGGATCTGGGGAGAAGCAAAAGGACACTGGAGGCAGCTTCCCGTCCATGCTGGCAAACACATCATCCCCTCCAGGAACCCATGCACCAGCGCCAGGGCAAGGCCTCAGCGCACAGGGCCCAGCTCTGCAATCCCGGGAGCAGGCGTCCTCTGCCGAGGCCACCAACTCAGTAGGACTGTCCTGGGTGTGGCAGGCTGTTCCCACTCCTGCCCCTTTGAGGGGAGCAAAACCGAACTGCACAGGAAGCGCAGGGCCCTTTCTCCGCATGTGTGCCCAGTGCCACACCGCACACGCCCCACAGCAACATCCTGACCGGTGTCACAGCACAACGCACTCACGCCTGCAGTGATACTGGTGTGAAGGGGCCCTTGGCCGCCGCTGCAGGAAGCACAGCGCAGGCACCGTGGACAGCAGGGGGCTGTACCTCACACTGGGCCCTGACGCAGAGCTGCCCTTCCACCCCACAGCGCTCCCTGCACTCGGGCCGTCTCTCCGGCCAAGGCGGCCTGGGGTGCGCGGCTCCCGGGAGTGGAGTGTGTCCCTGTGGGGCGCGGCTGCAGCGTGAGGCCTGGGTTAAACCCTAACAAATTCCAGCTGATGGCAAAAGGAGCCATCACTGTACAACAGCAGTGAGGACAGCACTGCGACAGGCGCGGACACCCCCAAAGGCAGCGCTGGCAAGCGTTTCAGAGCTTTCCACGCCACCAACAGCCTGTCTCAGCACACGTGCCCTGCCTTCACCACCAGTGCTCCGGGACAGTCCCACATCCGGCTGAGGTCCTGGGTGGGGACTCCCAGACCCTGACTCGCTGGGTGCAGGGCCACTCTGCAGGTCGCCCACGGCGTCCAGGCTCCACTTGCCTTGGCAGGAGAGTGGTGCTACTGGGCAGGTGGCCCCGGAATCAGGGGAGCACCTTGATCCCAGCCAGCCTCCGCCTGATGGGGAAACCTCAGCCGGGACCACAACCTGCAGGTGGGCAGGGGGGCGGAGATGCAACCCCCCCCCGCCCTGGGCTCCTGTGTTGAGTCACCATGGGAACCTGGCCTCGGCTCTGGAAAGTATGCAGCAGGGTCAGCGGCCGGGGGTGGCAGTGACCTCATACAGTAGGTCTTTTCCACCTCCTGTGCCGATGACCTCACATGGCAGCTGCCCAGACGGCACTGTCAAAAAGAAAAATAAAGCCCAGCCCACGGCCACGGGAGACCGGGCCCCCCCTGCCACTTTCTCTGGTTAAAGACTGCTTTTTCATTCACTCCACTCTTGGTGAGGCAGGAAGGCTGTCTTGCCAGGAACTGGCAGGAAGGACGGCCCCTGCCACCCAGCAGTGTCACCTGACGTCCCCTGACAAGGCCCCCCAGCCTCAGCCGGCCGGGCCACACACAGCCCTGGCGCGCTCCTGGCAGCCTCTTCTGCCCGTCACTCTGCAACGTGATCGATTCGCAGCCACGCGGCGTGTCGAGTTTCGGCCAGCGGAGGGCTGAGCGTGACGCCGGCCGCTCAGTCTGTGTGTACGCTCTGTGATGTTCCCACGACGACGCCACACAGGACTGCTGAAACTGAGCTCTCCTCCCGGGCCGCGGGGCTCCGGCCTGCATGTGCACGAAAACTGGGCTTCCAGCCACGCGGCTGCGGGGACCACGGCCCTGCTCCTCGTCCACCAGGGGACGGCGGGCGGAGCAGTACACATTGAGGCAGCACCACGGCTGAGCACCGCTGAGGACCAGACCTGCAGCTCTGTGATGCCGGGCCCTGGCACTGAGGAGCAGGTGCTCGGCCTCCCACGGTCCTGCCTTTCTTATCACTGTGCCCACGTGCCCCACAGAAAACAGAACGGGAGACTTCGGTGCATGGCCGTCTGGCTCTCCATTCTCCACCTTCTGAACACAGGCTGAGCCGGACCGCGCGCCCGGACACGTCCCACCTCGGACCATCCTCGCAAACCCTTCTACAAGCTGGAGTGCTGGACCCTGGCCCTGAAGGCGGCCCACTGGGTGCACGGCAGAGGCAGAGCCACCTTCCGACCGCGGATGCCGGGGTCCACTGGCTCCCACGACGGGGACTCTGTGAGAAGTCGTGTGCGCTGGGACTGGGATGAGTGCCTCCCGGGCCCGCAGGAGGCCTGCCAGCCAGGGACGCCGGACTGTCTCCGCTCAGGGCGTCTGCAGAAAGGCCAGCACCATCAGCACCCACGTGCCGGGACTCAGAAGCACGCGGCATCCAAGATCCGGCATTCAGAAGAGTCAACAGGAAGGACGGCGGGCGGTCCTGCTTGTCAGCCCGACTGGAGCTCAGTGAAGCACTCAACGCTCCCACCCCACCCCTCAGGGTGCCTTCCTGTGGGCTCGGCTTCCTGGCCTCTGTGCCCCCTGGGAACAATGCTTCCGCCATGGAGCTGACTGACCGTGCCGGACACCTCCTCCTCCTGTGAGCTGTGGGCACTGTCACAGTGACAGACAGTGACCAACACAGCAGTCATGGAGGGCTGGGTATGCCCGAATGGCTGGCTCGATTTCACACACACTGTAATGAGGACAAGCAGGTGACTGCCAGCCACATGTGAAACTGGGCCACAGAGCCACAGGGCCACCCGTCTACAAGGGCCACCTCCTTGACAGAGATGTCCCGTGCATCCCACACGTCCATCTCTGACCTCCTGAAATGCTAAACGAATGCCCTTTCCCTATGCACAGTGAAACTAGAGCAAAAGTAAGAATCTGTGCATTCCTTGGTTTCTGCCTAATAAGCAGAGTAATGATGTGCACATTCATTAATTTGTGGCCCAAACCAATTGACTGCTTATGAAAGTTTGGGCATTTTATTGTATGAATACTAGAAGTAAAGGCTGGTTGCTATTCACCTTTTGATTTGGAAACAGTCCACTGATTTTTAAGCTTTAAAAATAGAACTCATTTCAAGCAGTCTATTAAGAACCTTGGCCTGGCTGCCAAAATGCACTTGAAATTAATTAATACTGAAAAAATTGAAAAGAGATCTTTACAGTTGTTAGGTCAGCAGACAAAGAAAATGACTGAGTTAACCTTCAAAGCATCGGTACCTCTGGAATACTGGTAGCCTTTTTCCTTTAAGAGAGGGTTGAAGTAATTAAATAGCGTCGTGCACATTCCATGTAGCAGGGGATGGAAAGAATGGAGCTCGTGAAGTCTGGCCAAGCCCTGGAAACAGTTGTTGCTCTGTGGCCCAGGATGACAAGCTGTCTAGTTGTCAGCACCAATGCTGCCAGCCTCCGCAGTCCCCAGGGGCCTCCCCAGAGCCCTCGATGACTGTGAGTCAAAGGCCAGCTTCAGAATGGATGCTGCCCACGACCCCAGCACGCTGATAAACAAACACGGTAGCCAGGAAGCTGTACCTGTGCGGAAGCTATCTGGCTACAAGGACTCTGGGCTGCAGGAGAAAGAGACTGACAGAGACGCGTGCGGTGCGAGTGTTGGGGGAGCGCGAGGGACACTATGGGGGGGGCACTCCGGCTCATGACGCTTGCACACGGAAGGTGGCAGGCGGTGCTGCCCATCAGTGACAGCATCTGGGTTCCCTCAGCGCTGGGGCAGGAAGAGGGTACACAAGTCAAGCAAGGGCGTCTGGGCAGCCTCCCCAGCCCTGAGGGGCCCCGAGGTTGGTGCAGCAGTGATGCCCCCTCCGTGGGGCACACGGCCCCCTGTGTGGGCAGCGTCCTTGTGCCGGGCACACCTCAAGTGCTGACAAGCGAGCGGAGCTCGGCCTCCTCCCACTTCCACGTCTGTGGAGGTGGGGCGTAAATTACCAAGCCACCGTGCACTGAAGCCGTGCGGTGTCCTCGCCAGATGGCCCTGCACACATGCACACACCATCCATGCCCAGGTGCACAGCCAGGTGCGAGTGCTGCCCGCCACACCGCCCAGGGCCGGGCCTGCCCGTGCAGCGCTGGCACGGTGGTGAGGGGGTCAGCAGGCTGCCTGCCCTGTGCAGTGCTATGCTGACTCACCCGGAAACGGAATTCTCCTGCAGTGAGAAATCAGCAGCCACTGAGGGAACAGAGCTGGGATAGATCAAGCTGTCTGCAGCTCTGAATGGTTCTGCCAGGTGGGGCCGCCCTACACGGTGGGAAGCGAGGAGGCAAAATCGCTCTCCCCAGTGAAGCAGGGTGGGGGTTGGCGGCAGGGACACTCTGCTGCGACCTCAGTGTGGTGCTTTTGGACCACCCCTCCCACCCTGCGCTGCATTCCTGGGGGCCCAGGCAGGGGGACCCACGCTGCAGCGCCACTGCAGAGCGGGCTCAGACACGGCAGGCAGCCCGGGGCTACGGGGAGCTGTGGGCCCCCACTGAGTGCCAGTCTCATCTGGGAGCAGACAGAGACAGCGCCGGACAGCAAGGCCCTGTCGCTCCCAGCTTCCAGGTCACCACTGCAGGCGCCCGTGAAGGCAGCCAGGGGCTTGTGAGGGCGCCACAGCCTCACCGCCCTCACTGTGGGGAGAGTGGCGCTTTTCCCGCAGTGTCGCGCAGGCGGGCTCCTCCTCTCTCAGGAGACCCGTGCGCCGGCGGGGACTCAGGACAGGAGACAGTGGACCTGTGCCTGGCGGGTGCCTGGGGCTCTCCCCTGCACTCCAGGAGGCCCAGCCAGGCATGACGGAGACAGCCTCAGCAGCAGCCCACACCCCCGGTGGGACAGAGGTCGGGGTGTGCCCACATTTCCAGCTCCTCCTACCCTTCCAACACCATTAGACAGCGCCCCAACTGGAAGACCTGCTTCCCACCCAAGTCCAAACCCGCATCTCATTTGCCACTGTTTTCAAAAGTTAACAAACAGATGCCAGTAACATGGAAAATCTACCCAGACTACTAAGAAAACTGGAAACCCATAGGACTTGTAAGACATGCAGAAAAATGCCCAAAACAGCAGCCAGTGGATATGCCACACAGACGGGCTGCTCCTCTGCCATCTCTGGGGTACTCCTGATGACA